>ML807586.1:113959-141047 GCA_009831015.1 Picea engelmannii
GTCCCTCAAGCAAGCCAAGAAGGATAATAAATTATCACCAAAGTACTATGGCCCTTATAAGGTGTTGCAAAAGATTGGTACTATGGCATACAAATTGGAGTTGCCTGCATCTTCACGAGTGCACCCAGTTTTCCATGTTTCATTCTTAAATAAGGTTATAGGTGACAAGATCCTAGTTGAAACTATATTTCCAGAACTTGATGAGAAAGGAAAAATCATATTGGAGCCTGAAGCCATCACTGACACAAGAATTCGCCAGCTAAGGAATAGATCCATTTTAGAGTATCTCATTAAATGGAGGAAACTACTGGCTGAAGATTCCACTTGGGAAGATGAGTATTTTATACAGAAGCATCCAGAGTTACTCAAGGATTGCGTACAACACTTGTCTCAAGGGGAGGGGCATGTTAAGCCCTAATATTGGCTCATTACCCCTTAATTGGGGCATATTATATTAGTAATGTTATTTTATTTATGTTGGCTTTAGGCTATTAGTTGTAATTATACCTCCTAGTCTCCTATATATACCAAGGAGACATTTTCATTTTGAATCATCTTGTACTTGAACATTTAAGTGGGGTAAAAGGAGGTTCCCCCCTCAAAGAGGCTTATTATCTGAAATTATCTCTTTTTCAAGGCGTTGAGTACTTTTTCTGAGGTTTTTCTATGCTATATTGATATTTGGTTCTTAACAGTATCAAATTGAAAAGGTTATTGGTTTCAACTCTTATTTGTTGAAATACATGAAAGGAATAGTTCAAGCATTGATTGTAAATGGCCAATACCTCAAACACTCCTTTTTTTAATCCCCAATTCTCAACTTTTACATAGTCCTCTGAATTTTTACTCCTTTGTATATTCTTATTAAATATTTTTTCTCCTTTCTCTTTTCTTTCATTTCAATCTTAAAATATTTTGTCTAACTCCATTTTCCCAATGGACAAGGCTATCAGGATTATCAGCAATCTGCAGGGGGTTACTGTCCCATAGTTGGAGCCTAATGTTGATCCATTTTCATTGATAAACGATTTTGTATATTAGTCCATACTTAGTCATTTTTGTGTTTCTTGTATATCCTATACTTAGCCATTTTTCTAAAATGTGTGTTGCGGAGGGGGCTACCACCAAGTTCGCAAGTCTGCAAGTCTCGTACTTAGTTTATTTTTCACTCCTCTGCAATAATAACACTTAGTCGCTTATTTTATTTTCGGAGTCTTTTTATGGAAGACTAAGCCATCCCTCACCCCACAAATACCTATGTCCCACAACCCATAAACCTGCAACCCTAAAAAAGACTCATCCCATTTCTGCATCACTCATAATGTACCTCTTTTCCACACTTAACCATTTTTTTAATGCAAATGTGGGGTCCTCCCCTCATTTCCATTATTCTTTCTGCAACCCAGTATCACGCATTTTTGTGTACTTCAAAATAACCCACATATTTCCTCAACATGCATAATCGAATGTATTGGTACTTAATATATTTCTTGATTATGGATGTGGGGGTCTCCCTCATATCTCCCCTTCCGTCTTTTGCATCTTGCAATTATGAAATCACCAAAATGCATTCTCCATCCCTCACTTTACACCTCCATACTTAACCATTTTCCATATATTTTGCTACGATATCACCATTCCCGATGACAATTATTTCCCATCACCACATCAGTGGTCACTCGCATGAATTCAATATCATTATCAAGTGGCACAATTTTCATAAAATCTCTGCCATAAATCTTAAATCAAATTGTGCAATTGGAAACTTTGAATTAAGAGCTACAACATTTGATAATCAAGGCAATATGTGGTAAAATTAATTAAGAAATTAAAATACATGTTGTAAACATATTACATTGACAAAAGTGTCACATATTCATGAAAAACAATCTTTGTAATATATGTCAAGTAAAAGGAAAGAACTATATTGTGGTGATATTGTCAACACCTTGGGATGAGAAGATCACTAGTTTCAATGGTCGCAAGCCTACAAGTGGTACTCATCTCTCCCATATGAAGAAAATAAGTTCAACAAGGTTTGGACCTCAGGTATTGCATTAGTTGGATGCATTTTGGAAGTAGTTGATTTCAAAGAGTTGGTCCTCCGGTGAGCTGATAAATTTGACATCGAGAGAAGAATTATTCAGATACAAGGAAAATCATCGATCTCTTTAGCACCTTCATTGTTCTCTTTATCACCTTCACTGTTCAAAAGAATGTTGAGACTTCCTGACCCCACTCTGACATTCAAAAATGCCAAATTTGGTGACTTTTGGAATTATAACGACAAGGGAATCGAGTTCCTTGAAATCTTTCTCACAAGCCTAACTAGCAATGCTAATGCTACACAAGTTGAGATACACTCTTTAAAATATATATACAAATAATTTTCATGGCTATTTTCCAGAATAATTGGGCAAGAGTCCACGACCTCAGTGCCAAAGTATATTGTATATATTTTGTATCATTCAATTCATGAAAATGTTGTAATTTATTGGGCTCATATCATTTCAAATGAGATTTCATTTCAGTTGGGAAGCATTAGGAAGACTAAGAAATTTTACATGAATTCCTATATAAGTTATGTTATAGTTTATTGCCATATTTTTTAGGACTTTCCCAAAGCTAAGAACATAGACTTCAAGAAGGAACCAATTTCATTATGGTATACGATGTTATGGAGGCACAAGGCCCCATACAATTTCTATGAAGTACAAAATGACTCCGTGCCCTCTTTTAAGAAGATGATTCATAGTCCCACCACATCTAGACGATCATTAGAAGTTGCATCCTTTCTATTAGAGAAAGGTGTTTTTGAAACCATGGAAGATTTCAGTTTTATCAGACTTTATGGATTTCAGAGGAAACCCTCTCTATTTCCATCTTATGTTTCTGACAGACTTTTAATTGTTGAAGTATACAAACAATACAAATATTGGGTGCATTTCTTCAATGAAAAAATAAAAAATCAATTCGTCCCACTGTCATGAAAAGTTGGAGAAGTATCTATGAAGAACGTTTCTCATTTGGATGAATACACTAATCAATTTGACTAGTTCAATTTAAAATAAGTTCACGCAATTCAGGGCTTCAACCCTAAGGATTTGTTTTTTCCACACATGTTTTCAATTGGATACGAATCATAATTTAGTAATTCTATGCAACTATAAGAAGGAGGGGGAGATAATAAAAATCCTCATGAAGCATCTCCTGGAACCACCCTAGATGATATTGAGGCATTGGCCATCACCAATGAATACTATAAGAAGCGGGGTCGAGAAGCAACAAGTAAAAACCCAGGTTCACCAAATGTCACAAAAGAGTACCTCAACAAAAACAAAACCCCAAAATAATAGATAAGGTCTTCTACCAGAAATTCAAATGATGGTAGAGATAAACATCCCACCAAAAAGACAATTGAAAAATCATACATTGTTCATGTATCTGTAAAAGGAAAAAGAGAAGTCCAAAAAGAAGGACATGATGTGCCTGAGGTTGAAATGACTCCCAAAGACATGGAGGTTGATGACATCATAGGAGATCCCAGTTGGGATAAACATAAGATGATCGAGAGAAAGGATATAGATGAATAATTGGATTCATAGGAGACAAAGCTATTTGAGGAGGAATTTGTCACTTTACTCCACATGGCCTATAATAAGAATTCAAAAAAGTTATTAATTGAAAAAGTAAATTTGAGAAACAAAAAGGTTTATGAAAAATAGAATTCAAAGATTGATTTGTAAGGGGTAAACCCCTCAAAAATAATGGAGTTTCAAGAAGTAACTAATGAATCCTTAAAGTATTCCATCGACGAGATAGAGAAAGATAATTTGATCCTAAAGGAAAAAGTAAAAGAATTGGAAAAGGATTTTCTTCCAAGACCTTTGTTTGTCAAACCCTTTATTGTTATTCATGCATTGTGCGTCCTCAAGGATGTACCAAAAACAAGCTCCGGGTTGAAAGGTTCATCAAGTTTATTAATGGATATAAGAATATATATTGAAGATAACATTAAGAGAAGGATAGCCTTGATCCTTGAAATATGGGAATTAGAAACAAATTCAGCTAGTCTCTCAACAAGGATCTTTCATTTTAAAGAATATCTCCAAAAGGATTTGGAAAATGATGAAATGTTTTATAAAGAAACAATGGGCACATTTTCGGCAAAGGTATTAATTCTAAGTGATATACATAGGAGAGAACAAAAAATTCCTTCCAAGGTTCGTTTGAAACAAATTAATTCTTGTTGGATGAAAGTGCTTGTGGGAAATGTTGTCCAAATCTGATGTTATAAATAATAAAAGAGGTGATTTGTTTTTAAAAATTGTTGATTTGAATAAGGAACTAGAGGGCCCACACTTAATTATGGACCCAATGCTCTTATCAAAAGAGAAATTACAAGAAAAGTTGGATGCCTTGAAGGTTTCTTGGGACAGTGAATTGAATGACTCAATTGAATATTCTGAGCAAGAAGTGGAAAAGTGGTTAATCTGGTAGAACAAAAATGTTTGATATTGAAGACACACTTCATCAGTTAGTAGTCATTTTTCCTTTCTTCTTTCAGAATTTTTGAAAACCAAAGGTCGGCCCCTAACTGTCTCATTTTTTTCTTCCAGATCTTTCTTTAATTTCATGGTACGTGAGAGCCTAATCCCAATCCTATTTGAACGAAAAATGCCATTTACTTTTCATGAATTTTACAGACATTATTATGTTTAAAAATACATCTATTATTTTTTGAGGTTCTCATAGAACTATTTGGGACATTACATAAGTGATTTCTCAGACTTTTAATTTTAAGCATGAAACTTCAAATGTGTGTCTATCAAAATCTTTTTGGATCTTAATTGAATGATCATTTAAATTTATCTACCATATGTGGTCCTTATATTCTTTTCTTTTGCTAAATAATGTGTCCTACTTCGTTGAATACTATGATGGAAATGTCGTTGTGTGAAACTATTTACTCTCTTAGTTTATAATCTTGTATTATATTGTGAATATTTACTTTCTGGGAGATGCCTGGTCCTTTCTCAGGTATTCTCTACATGTGAATATTTGTTTCAAGAATAAGCTTAGTCCTCTCATAGGCACTTGTTATATTCTCTTATATTATTTAAATATAGAGGAGTACCACCTCTTTAAAACACAGGGGGATTTTTCATCGTGATGTTATCTCAAATACCTTAAAACAATATTTTATATCAACAAAAGGTAAGTGGCTTAGGCTTGGTCCCTTTTGATCCCCTAAGCCCCCTTTCATTCATCTCTTTTGGAATCATAGCCCCCCATGTTTTCATCCTTATATATCTGCAAATGGCGATGTATTTTTTTTTATTTTTAACCTTCAATGTACAATATTTACATATTATATCAATTGGCCCTCAACCATTCATCATATGCACAAATATACACTGTTAATTCGGGGATCAAAACTAGGGTGTTACATCTCTAGAAAGAAGACCTATTAATGATGGGGATTTTCTCACCTTAATATTTCTTTTGTTGATAGAAGTAGAGTTGTATGTTTATAACAACAAGAAGTATAAATGTTTTCTTAGGTTGCAAATTGTTACTTGGTGAAAAAATCAGATCTAATGATCCACTGTGTTAATGGCAGAAATACCATGAATTGGATTGGTTATGCTTTCTAGAAGCCATTCCATGTAAAGGAATTGAAAGGGAGAATTCCTTGACTTTAATCTTGTTGTTCTATTTATATTTCTTTGAGTTGTATATGTAAATATAATGAAAGCATGAGAATGATAGAAATTCAAGAGAATAAAATAGTTGGAATTTGTATGCACTAGCGGGAATGTCAAGAAATAATGCATAGTGCATATATGTTGATAGTGCATATAGATATTGGTTAATATTAGTATGTTGTTACAAATGTCATGAGTATGGCATGATGAATAAATATGATTGATGTAATTGTGTAACCAGAAATGGCGATAGAATGGTTAAATATGTTGGTGATAATGTTTCATATGATATCCAGCCTTATGAAGCAAGACAAGGATAAAAAAAAAGTTGATCAAGAGGTTGGTCAAAGGATTATGTGAACCTCCATAAAACACCAATTGATGAGGTTACATCAAAGATGGTGATGGAAGCAATGCAGTTATGGATTTAATATGTTTATGTTGCATAGATACCAAAAGAAATTCAAGTAAGAAGTCCTTTAGTTAGGATTTGTTAGCATAAATTCATGTGTTTAAATGATTTAAATGCATTTATGTGAATGATATTCCACTTGGTGTGGTAAAGTATGAACCCTTAGACATATAAAAATTGTTTAATCTATTAAATCCATTCATGTGGGATAAAATGATATTTCATGTGTGTTGGTTATGGACAAATAATATAGGCAATTAAGCACTTATGATCATGTTGTGATATTAAAATACCATGTTAAATATTCATGTGTGAAGCCATAATGTTGTTGTATATGGAAACATTATAGCACTGCACAAGTGTCCAATGGTATCCCTACTTGTATTAGTGTCTTGGACTATAACCTCCTTGCAAACATAGAGAGTGCCACCAAAGGGTAAGGGTTTTATGAGGGATTGTAGAGTAGAGAAAGGAAATTGCCTGCTAGTACGCCTGAGGGACTATTTAGTGAAGAAAAGGTATCTTCCTAGTGTGGTGTTGGGATGGGGAGGAAGGTGTCCAGATTGTTGAGCAAGTATTAGGAAGGTGGATAGATGATATGTCAAAGAATTAGCTAAATCTCCCAACTCATTGTGGTGGAATACATGACATAGGAATATGGTATTCTTGAATCAATGCAAGGATGCATTGAGTAGATGTGCATGAATATATTATGTAAGTGTGCAAGTTGTGGTACGCACACCTATATGTTGGCATATATGATTACATGCATTGTGGAATGCATGATTGTGTCATATCTCATTGAAAAATAATATAATTGCAACCAAAATGATAGAATTATTGATAACTAATGGATTTTGAGATCATTTCAGGAGTTGTTGTGTTGTTGTAGTGAAAATATAGTATGCAAAAGTAGTCATGTTTTGATGGACTACATGAAATATCTATTAGGATAACAAAGTTATGGAAAAATATGATTTTCAAAAGATGGAAATCCCAGGAAGAAGGCCATAGTGATGAAACTACAATCCGATGATTGCCACAAGTGATTAATTGATTAGAGGATACCAGTGGATGCCTGGCAGTAAGTTGGTGCTCTTCTTGCACATGAAAAGCTTCACAATATGGATCACTCGAGTGATTATCTAGGAGAAAAGGGGATGGCTAAGCTTGGAAGGGTGAGTGTAACAAGGAAGAGGAAACTTAAATGAATCTTCTATGAGAGATTCATGTGACATGATGGTTGGAATCAAGGAGGATGTGCCAAAAAGGACAGTGAGTTGAAATATTTCTTGTGGCAACCTCGTAAAGTAGACGTGAAGCAAAGAATATACCTACATCTAAGTATTGGGTTAAATTTTCATACTTATTTTGTGTTATGAATATATGTGATTACATTTTAGAGATGAAAATTTTATGTGAAGGGAATAACTATTGTATAAAAATGGCTATAACAAGCTTGTTTTTCTTGATAATTGATATAGGTACATATTGATATGCTAAGACCTAGGAGGTTACAAAGGTAGTGAAATCCAATGCAGGTGCATTGTGTACAAGATAGCCAACAACAATACATTCTTTCAAAGAAGAGGATGGCATTGCAAATGAAATTGGAGAATGAAGAAGCAACATGGGATCTAGAGGACGCAATGTCAAAGGTATATCTTCTTTCATTTTGAAAATTTTGATGTAAAAATTTTGTTAATAACGATGTGCACCAAGGATATTGTAAAACCTAGGGGGAGGGGAATGTAATACACCAATTTTGATCCCCAATTTAGTGTTGTGTATATACATGATTAATGGCTATAAGCCAAATAATGTCATTTGTAACGAAACATTGAAGGTTAATAAAAGTACATCATCCACTGCATAAGAGAAGTGCAAAAAGAAGGGGGGTTATGATTCCACAAGAGGGTAAAGACACGGGAGTTTAGTAGGCTAAGGAAGGGGCCTTAATAGGGGAGCTAATCCAAAGTCTTGTAAAACTTAATTATGTCCTTGATTATTTGTTAATTGTGGTTTACCATTTAATTAAGCCTTAGGGGAGATTCAATGCATGAAGGGATATGTGGCCCCTTCATGCCATGCAATTAAAGTTAGCTTTACCATGCAAGAGAACTATTATTGTGATGATTATGGTGGTCCAAATTTTGGAAGGTTCTAGGGGGGAAGTTCGAAGGGAGATTATCATTTATCTACCAGAGAGCCAATCTTACCAAAAAATGGAAAGTCACCAACGAATTGTCATTTGTCTAGGAAATTGGGAAATTACCCTAGAGTGAACTCATGTATATTGAATTTGAATTGTGAAAGATATAACCATGAATCTATATAGAATTGTGGTTATACATAATTATATTGGTTGTAATTGAGGAAATTTTGCTACAAGTAATAATTCCCCAAAAGATCCCAGTGGTGAGATTTATTGGCCAACCTATACTAAATCCATGGAGGGAAGTGGAATAGCTTGAGGGATTACTAAGAAGAGAAGGAAATTTTATTCCTTAGGTTGTGTAGGATGATGGAGAAGAGGGTTGTGGATTGGGAATTGTAATAGGTGACTGTGAGCTTGGGAATTGGGATATGAGAAGAGAATTAGTACCATCCATAGGAAGAGTGTGGCCCTTGTGGAATCATAGCCTCAACTTGGGGGTATCCTCTGTTGCAGAGAGAATCGATGCAACAGGGAGTCTATGGTTGGGTGGAGCATCCTTCTTCTGCAACTAATTGGTGGACAATTTCTATATAGATAAGTATTATTGTTACACATCAAAATTACTCACTTCGATAGTGTCGCAAGTGTCGTCATTACAAGTGTCGCAAGTGTCGCATTTTGGTCACAAGTGTCACAAGTGTCAGGAAAATCATACTGCCATAATGCCTATGTCGCGCCTATAACGACATCGGAAAGACACCTAAAACACCTCAAACATTTGATTTGGAAGAAGAGGAATGGGTTAACAGAGTTTATGAACCTCTTGCCATTTGAAAGAACCACTAAAATTGAGTTTCAGAGGAGAGCGCTCCCCTATACCACTGTTAGGAGCGCTGGCGCACCTCTACACACTGTCAGGTAGTGTTATAACGTTCTGTCTGCCCTTTTTGTGGAGCGTTGCTACTGTCAGGAGTGTTGGTGCCCCCTATACATTTCCAGGGAGCGCTATAACGCTTTGATACCCCTTTTTAGAGAGCGCTACCTATTCTAGGAAAAAAATTGGTTTGTTGAGAAGAACGAGGGGAAGATCCTCTCAATATCTGAAGGCAGTTGGATTCGAATCCTTGGTCAAGCCATGATCCTAGGGAAGATCCATAACTAAAGGAGGAAAATCCTCAACTTACTCCAAAGATATCCCAAGTAGTTGGGCCTCTCCAAGCCTATTTAAACAGGCCTTCTCATGGTGAAAGGGGATGGAAAAATAATTGTGAAGCATCTAACCTATGATCTCATGAAGAAGGTGTCTTTCAGAGCATCAATATTCGGTGTGTGGACTGTTTGAGCAAGGGTTCGGACAAGGAGGGCTTGACGAAGCTGCTACACTCACATATATGGTTGTAAGTATCCTTCGTTGTTGTTCTCTTTAATATAATGTGCTTGGCCTATTTCTTTCAAATCTGTGTTTGATCTCACATGGATTTGTCTCTAATAGATAGGTCTATTTCGAGCTAATATCAATAGAGTAGGAAGTGGTTGTACTTTTGTTTGTCTACAGGGCTTATCGAGGAGTGAAAGATTGGAGCTCAACTCGGACCGTGCAGGGACAAACACCGGTAAAAGGTACTTCTTTTCTCCTTCCTCCTCACACATTAGTTCATCTAGATCTAAAAGGAAGTCAGTGACCATGATAAGCATCTTTTGTCTTAAGAGTTAAGAGCCTAGCTCTCAAGAGGAGATCTACCTGTCCGCAGGGAGATTTTCCTTCAACAATTATAGATTTTATTATTGTTGTACTGAAGTTTAATGATGTTGTCATTGCTATATATGAAAATTATGTACTTTTGTTCTTGAAGACAAAAAGTTGTTAACTTTGGCTCGAGAGGGAATTCTTGGCTATCTAGTGCATCATATTGCTATCATGTAGATTTGAGGTTTTTACAGCCATATATTGTAATAGAGAAGGCACCATTCTACCTCTATTATGTAATTTAATTTCCATCCATGTGAGTTTGTTGTAAATCTTCTTATGGGTACCTAGGAAGATGCCAAAACCATGAAGGAAATGTAATTACCTTTTTGGAGAAGTGTTGGTTATGTATAATGCAATAATTTCCATGTATCAATTGTTATTATTCAATGTATGAGAAGAAAATATGTTTTATATGCTGATATAGTTGATCATACTCATGAGTATTAAGTTAATTTGTTGTGGACATTATGTGTTCTACTGTTGAGTTTTATTTGCCTATAAATTCCATGTAAAAATGTTGATGTCATCTTAATCAAATGGCTAGGTACGTTACATTTATGGGAAAATTTATTTTTGTTTATAGGTTTGTGCCTAACTTTGCTGAAATAATTAGTCTTATACCTCTGCTACTAAGAAAGGATACAACTTTCTACTAGGATAAATGATCTAAATTGGATACTCACCCAAAATACTTTGTAAATTTGTAATTATTTTTTAATTTTCGTTTATCTTTTAGGCAAAATTGGAAGTGGAAATGAACCATTGTGTTGGTTGGCCTTCCAAAGCTAGACATTAAAAATGAAGGTTGTAGTAAAAAGAAGGAATGGTAGAGGAGAGGAGAATGGGGGGGAAATCATGAAGGAGCATAAACAAGAGCTCAAAAGGCACCCTACTTGAAGTCGATGGATGAAGGAGTTGAGAAGCATGTCCACACTGAGTGAAAGTGTCTTGAAGCCATGGTTATCTACAATTTGATTAAGCTTATGAGTAACAATGCATGGGAAATTTGGTCGTGCATAGCTCACCCCCTCTTTGTAATGAATTCTCTGCACATAATAAAAATGATTCTAGTTTCCTATGTGTAATCATGTCAGTTGTTTTGCAGTTAATAGATTTTACATTTATGTTGGAATTTTATGTTGTGAAATAAAATAAAATAAAAACCTTTGGTCTAATAATAGCTTGAATTCATCTCTTGTAGTAGTCATGGGAGAAAATTCCACACACAACAATCAATTTGCTTTATATATGCAGTGTTTCCTTTGGCTAGTTTCCATGATTGATTGAGGGAAAACGTGTGGGGTTGTCCTCTTCATGAAATCATTCAAAAGATAAATATCGATGGGCACTCCTAGGGAAAATTGCTGAGAGAAAGAGAAAATAATGTTCAAGATCAAATTTTGTTCAATATTTTGGTGATGTAAACAGTCGTTGTGGGAGAGGCAATGCATAACCACTTTGTCTATAGGTTATACTTTGTCTACTTTTCCACCAACATATATTCCCATTCACCCCTGGATTTTAGTGAAAGATAATCAAAGTATAATAGCGCCCCATGCAATATAAGTTTCTTTTGATTTGGGCATTGAATATTTTGGCACTACACACCAAGGTTCCCTCTAAGCCTATGCAAATCAGCCACCCATTGTCTCGTTCTGATGCCCAAGGTCAAAAACACAAGCCAACAATAAACTCATTGGGAATTGGGGATGTTTGTATCAATTTAGTAGTTGCCACTTTGATTTGAAGGAGGTTGTGTGTGGTTACAGCCTATAGCTCGCACCCCACATCTGGGACAATCCATATTTACCTATACTTAGTGATTAGAGGAGTCTAGGCTTTTCATATGGTATTATTTCAAGGTATTTTAGAGACAAATTGGGTCTAACAAATATTCAATCCTATTTTGATTAGACAAGCTTGCAATACGAAGCTCACATCCATACTAGTTTTGTAGGCTATTTGACACAATCTAGTTCTTTTATTAATAATTCAGATGTTGGTAGTTATACTTATTGCAACACATCATTTGGGTGACCCGTAATGATTTTGGATTAGAATTATTAAGCCATGAGCAGAGAACTCAATAGAAATTTTGCCCTTGATTTCTAAATTGAAACTTGTTCTTGGAAAAGACATTGAATTTGTTTTCTGTAGAGGATCTATGTTGATGAGACGGATGGGCCATAGGCCCACCGTTTATGGATGAGATGGTATCAGATCAGGTTCTAAACTTTTGGAGAACATATGCATGGTAAACACTCACGACCAATACCATAGTAGAATACAAGCATTGTTTTCATGCCTACATAGAAGCAAAATACCACCCATGGTGAGAAGTCCTCATGAAGGAAATGAAAAGGAAGACTTGAAAGTTAGATTTGCTTGGTTGGAGCATAGAATTGATGCACTAACATATATTGTAACACAATTGTTGGTAATGAATGGTAAGGATGTCAGCACCATGATGGGTTCAAGCTCAGTAAACTCATTTTTTAAGACCCTTCCTCAAGAGGCATTTCGTGACTTTGAGAAGCACACTAGAGGCATCGATAGCTCATGAGGAAAATGGGATATGATGGCCAAGGGATAGGGAAGGAAGGACAAGGGATTTTGATTCTCATTGTAACTCAACAGAGGCCCAAGCATGAAATCCTAGGATTCAATGGACAAGAAGCCAACACAAGTGCAACTCAAACAACTTTCGTCAAGGCAAGAGGAACTGGAAAAGAATCCATTCCCATGGAGGAAAATGTTAAAATATTGGATGTGCTCTTTTTACCATAGAAAATATCACAATATTGTCACCCAACCATAGGCACGCAACCACCCCTGAGCACCTTTAACTTTGACAGAATTATTCTGGAAAGCCATACTAGAACCAACATATAAACCCTAGCTGCTAACTGTAGCAACAACTCAAGACAAGTAGAGAGCTCCTTCTCCAATGGTAGTGCACAAGAGAGAGTCTCCATATCCACAAAACAAGTATCATACATGACTGCAACAATTGCAGCTGCACTACTCTCTCAAAATTGTGCCATACTTATCTAGTACATCACCAAGAATATCACCAAGAGTATCACCAAGAATGTCACCAAGAGATTCACCAAGAATATCACTTGATGACCATACGCCATTATTCCTCCTTCCAGCTGCAACTGCAGCTCTCCATAAGACTTGCGCTCGGACTAGGTGTACAAATGAGATAAAACATCCTCTATTTATATTAATCTATCCAATGACTTTTCTGGCTGGGCTGACATGACTTTATGGTAATTATATTTTATGTTTATCTTTTTCCTGTGGATCCGACTTGTCTTTCTGGAAGATAATGTTCTAGTATTATTTGTTTTTCTAGGTTGACTTGTCTTATATGGTTTTCACACATCTATTTAGGGTTTCCATTGCTTCCAGAATACTCCATTCTAGTAAAAGGTTACACGTGGGGGTTAATACCTCCCATAGATACCATAACATCAACACTCCCTCCTAGCTAGGGAGGTATTAATGGTAATGGTCTTGAGCACACACAGACCATTCTGTTGGTAGCATCATCATATCCACACAAGCTATCTCATGATCACGCAGATCAAGTCACAAGCATCATCATCACTATCAATATCGTCTGATAGTATTTTGGCATCAACATACATCATCATTTGCATCATCTCTCGAGGCCATACTCCATCCAAGTAATTGGGCATGATGTTGGATAAGTCATGTGTTGAACTCAGGGCACTCAGTAGAGTGTCTCGCATGAGTCACCCACTCAACAAAGTGATACAGGGACCATTCTTATAATCCGTACCTATGTCCTAGAAGAATAATTGTCCCAACAGATGTTGAAAGCCCCGCAATGGGCTACAAGGACCATTCTTCTAATCTAAACCTACGTCCTAGAAGAATGTTAGTCCTCCCAGATGTTTAAATCCACGCCATGGGCTATAGAGACCATTCCTACAGGAATGTTAGTCTCAGACTATTTTCTAATCAGGTCATATGTACCATAGAGATCAATCACTACCCATATGCCTTAGAAAATATTGGTCCTGTATCAACCACTCTAATCGGAACGTCATGTTTTTAGGGGGAAGACTATTCAACCTGATCGGGGCAATAAATGTGCCTCGGAGAATATTGGTCCTGAACCATTTTCTTAATCGGGCCACAATCTATGCCTTAGGAAAATACCAGTGCATGATACGTCAGCAATATGTCAACCTAGACCATTCTCCACAGGGAGAATGTCTGTCCACCAACAATTTGTTCTTCCTGGACCATTCTCCGCCTTGAAAATGTTTGTCCACCAACACACTGACTATCCATCTAACTGGAAATCATCTCCAACACTAGTGGTAGTATCCATGGCAATCAGATAGTAGCATACAGCTGCTACAATTCCATCCAATAGAACACAACTATGTCTATCCATAGTAGTACACAAATACTGCCCAGTGGTAAGCAACCACTCCTAGTAGCACACAACTGCTAACCAGTGACACACAGTCACTACCAGTGGAACACATCCACCACAGTAGCATACAACTATTGTCTAGAGACATACAGTCTCCAAAGCAATCAAATCATATCATTTGATATCATCCTACATCAAAAATGTCATCAACTACATCACCTCTAAGTTGTACTAGCATGATGTGAATGCATCATATCTAAGTTGTACTTGTGTGATCTGGAGTATCATCTACATCATCTCTAAGTCGTACTAGCATGACAAATCTAGCATGATGCCAATGCATCATATCTAAGTTGTATGCCACCTCTAAGTTGTACTAGCATGATATAGATCAGTGCCTCACTATGTCATCTCTAAGATATATGATCATCTCTAAGTCGTACTAGCATGACATATATAGCATGATGCCAATGCATCATATCTAAGTTGTATGCCACATATAAGGTGCATTTGCATGATCATATCTAGCATGGCATGAGCCCCTTACATCATCTCTAAGTTGTATGGTCATCTCTAAGTCGTACTATCATGACATTTCTAGCATGATGTCCATACATCATATCTAAGTTGTATGCCATATCTAAGATGTACTCGCATGGCCATATCTAGCATGATGTGGCTCACCAACATCATCTCTAAGTTGTAATAGCATGAACATAACTAGCATGATGTCAATACATCATATCTAAGTTGTATGTCCACCTCAAAGTTGTACTAGCACGATGCTTCTCAGGTCACTGTATCAACAACTCCAACCATCTGTATAATATATGAGTTGTACTAGCATGATCATATCTAGCAGGATGCAAGCATCATCTCTAAGTTTTATGACCATCTCTAAGCTGTACTTGCATGATACAGATCCGTAGATCACTGACAGCCCATGATTCCACATATCAATTCTCCCTCCCAACTGAGGAAGTCATCTCCTCCCTTTCAACCAAGGGAGAAATCTCCACGAGACCAAGCTTGTCCCTCAAGTATGCAAACTTTATCTTGGACAAAGGCTTCATCAAAATATTTGCAACCTGCTCATCAGTGGAGATATACTAGAGAACCACTTCCCCCTCTGGACTTTATCACGAAGAAAATAGTACTTGATCTCAATGTGCTTCGACCTATCATGGAACACCGGGTTCTCAGAGAGATTTACACAACTCTAGTTATCACAATATATCACGGTCGAATCCATCACATGATCAAGCAATCCAGAAACCAACGTACGGAGCCACGCTGCTTTCGTACAAGCATCACAAGCTGCAATATATTATGCTTCTGCAGTGTTGAGTGCAACATACTTATGTTTTATGCTAGCCCATGATATCATAGAATATCCCATACTAAAACACATACTAGAAGTACTATTTATGTCATATGCACTCCCTACCCAATCGGAATTAGTAAATCCATGCTACTATAGATCATTGTTTGAGGCATATATCAAACCATAGTTTAGCGTCCCACAAAGATATCTCAAAATATGCTTTGTAGCTATACAATTCTCATGTCTAGGTTCCACCTGGAACTGGCTCAACATGTTCACAGCAAAGAAAATGTTAGGTCGGGTATTCACCAAATACATCAATGAGCCAATCAACTACCGGTACAGGGACGAATCTACTGGATCATAATCAGAGTCTATCAACTTCCTCATATATGTCACCATGGGAGTTGCCATCGATTTGCAATCCATCATCCCAAACTTTTGAATAATATTTACAACATACTTTCGTTGCCACAGGAAGATTTCACCACACTTTTGATATGCTTCTAGTCCCAAATAATAATGCATGAGACCAAGATCCTTCATATCGAATTCAGAGGCTAACTCCTTCTTACACTGAATAACGAGAGGCTCTACACCAAGCTCTTAGAGCTTGCTTGAGTCTATACAAGGCCTTCTTCATACATGGGTTTCTCTTGGGTGTACCCCAAAACCTTGAGGTTTCTATATGTATACTCGATTACTCCATTGAGAAAAGCGGTCTTTACATCCATCTTATGTAAACTCCAACCCATGGATGCTACAAGAGATATGATGGCTCTAATAAAGGTGTATCTAGCAACTAGAGCAAACATCTCATCACATTCTTCTCCTTCCTGCTAGGAGAACCCTCTAGCCACGAATATTCCCGTGTATTTATCGATACTTCCATCCACTGCATGCTTTATCTTGTAAACTCATTTACAGACTTTTCTTCGAGTTTAGGCATGATTTCCCATACATCATTTTTCATGATAGATTGATATTCTTCCATCATAGATTCCTTTAGAATTGGTACTTGTTGAGATCACCTGTCTCACAAATTGATGGAGTCATCTGCTCCATGTTTGCAACTGTCACTCTAGCTCATTCTCAAAGCTATCACATGTGACCTGCTCGGAAAAAGAACAACAAGACCAAAAGTATTTCCAATAACATTTTCATAAGAACATATCTATGGTAACAAGGATCATAGAATTACCAAGGTGACCTGCCCAGGAACAGGAAATATCTCCTAGAGAATATGTTAGTTCATTTTGCAAACAAGCATCTATATCAATAGTACTTACATGCAACCAAGTATACCTAGCAGTAATATAACCTTTCAAAGATTGTTGTCACAACTATAGCAACTATCAAACTTGATATGTGCAAATCTTAACAATTTGATCAATCAAACCTGGAACCTGGAGCCTCAATTGTTTGTTCCTCTGAATGTATTGAATCCAAGATCTTTGCTTGGACAAGGTCTCTTGTACATTCCCTACAAAATACACTCATGCTTTGCTAGATGATATAACATGAAAAGCATATACAAGTGCATACCTTTGAAATTTGCAGCATCGTTCAGCTTGTCTTCTAATCTGAAACTAGACACCATTTTGACAAGAAGATGATAGAAACTGAATCAAAAAGGTTTAATGATTAGAACAAGCTAGAAACTCTAAAATTTCAACTTTGACCATAAAATCAATTTTTACCAAAAGTCAAACTTTGACTTTGACTTTGACTAAAAACTCAAACTTGACGTTTTTTTTTGCTGAGAGTACCAACAAGTGCGCTAGGCTAAGGCGCACTAGAATATTCATAAATTAGGTCCAACGCTTCACTTAAGGTGCCCAAAGAATTGGATTAGGTTTTGTTGCAGTTGCACAATCAGAAACCGTAGCAACTACAATTGGTGCCACAACGAGCTTAACAAAGAACTGTCATGTTACCTTCCAGTGGTTAGATTGTCCTGAAGGTGGAGTGGTCCCATAACCTATTAAAATATTCGATGTGCTCATTTTACCATAGAAAATATCACAATATTGTCACCCAACCATAGGCACGCAGCCACCCCCGAGCACCTTTAACCTTTGACATAGTTATTTTGAAAATCCATACTAAAACCAACAGATAAACCCTAGCTGATAATTGTAGCAACAACTCAAGACAAGTAGAGTGCTCCTTCTCCAAGGGTAGCGCACAAGATAGAGTCTCCATATCCACAGAATAAGTACCATACACGACTATAGCAGCTGCAGTTGCACTACTCTCTCAAACTTGTGCCATACTTAGCTAGTACATCACCAAGAATATCACCAAGAGTATCACCAAGAATATCACCTAGAGAATCACCAAGAATATCACTTGATAGCGCTAGAGAGAGACCAAGACCAAGATATGATCATACACCCTTATTCCTTCTTGCAGCTGCAACTACATCTCTACATAAGACTTGCACTCTGACTGGGTGTACAAATGAGCTAAAACATCCTCTGCTTATATTAATCTGTCCAGTGACTTTTCTGGCTGGGCTGACCTAACTTTCTGGTAATTATATTTTATGTTTATCTTTTTCCTATGGAGTCAACTTGTCTCTGTGGAAGATAATATTCTAATATTATTTATTCTACTAGGTCAACTTGTCTTCTATGGTTTTCACACATCTGTTTAGGCTTTCCCTTGCTTCCGGAATATTCCATTCTAGTCAAAGGTTACACATGGAGGTTAATACCTCCCACAACTACCATAACATCAACATAAAAGACAGCTACAGAAGGAGTGTGCAACAAGCCACTCAAATATGCTTGTAAAATCTTGGAAGAGGGCAGCAAAGAGATGATTCTACCATCCATATTCGCTCCAATTCTTGGGGACCAAGCTAGCAAGCATCATCAAAGACTGAAAAGCTATGGCTTAGTTTGATTTTATTGCAAGAAAACGGGTCATAAGGCTAGCGATTGTTGGCACTCTAGAAGGCCGAGCAACCCATACAGGAACTATTGCCAGTATTGTAGATTGACTGGACATTGGGAAGCCAAATGTTGGAGGCTTCACCCAGAACTCAATCCTAGTAACCGAAAAGCCAAGAAGAAAGCTTGGAGAGTCGAGGTCAAGGGGAAAGAAGAGTTGTTTGCACTTGCATCCCAAGGAGAAACGGTTGTACAGTGACCTATTGCAACAGTGAATGTCATGTACAGCGATGAGAAGGACACCATGGTTATGCTAAAGGTGGCCACTACTCAACTCTTATCTTCCATCCTACAATGGAGGCATCCTTTCTTTGAGATTTTCCAGAGTTTGTTTGTTGATTAGATAAGAAGATTGAAGGGAGTTGAAGTTTTGGGGGACCAAAAGCCTTCAAATGGGGAGGTGTGATATGAATTGGATCCTCACCCAAAAAACTTTGTTAATTTGTAATTATTGTTTAATTGAAGTTTGTCTTTTATGAAAAATTGGAAGTGGGAACGAACCATTGTGTTGGTTGGCCTTCCAAAGGCAGCCATTAAAAATGAAAGTTGTAGTAAAAATAAGGAGAGAAGAGAGGCGAGGAGAATGGGGAAAAAAGCTTGAAGGAGCATAAACAAGAGCTCGAAAGACAATGTGCTTGAAGTATTTGAGAGGAAGCCTGTCCACACTAAGTGAAGGTATGTTGAAGTCATGGTTATCTGCAATTTGAGTCTACTTATGAGTAACAATGCATGAGATGTTTGATAGTACATCATACCTCACCCCTTCTTTATAATGAACTCTCTGCATATAATTAAAATGGTTCTACTTTCGTGTGTTTAATCCTCTTTGTAGTTATGCAATTAATCGATTTTACATTTATGTTGGAATTTTCTGTTGTGAAATAAACTTTAAAAAAAAACCTATGGTCTAATAACGGCTTTGAGTTCATCGCCTGTACCAGTCGTGGGAGAAAATTCCACACACAGCAATCGAATTTCTTTATATATGCAGTGTTTCTTTTGGCTAGTTGCCATGATTGATTGAGGGAAAATGTGTGGGGTTGTGCTCTTCATGAAATCATTCAAAAGACAAAGATCGATGGGCACTCCTTGGGCGAATTGCTGAGAGAAAGAGCAAATACTGTTCAAGATCGAATTTTGTTCAATCTTTTGGTGATATAAACAGTCTTTGTGGGAGAGGCAACGCATAACCACTGTCTACAGGTTATACCCTTTCTACTCTGCCACTAGCATATATTCCCATTTGCCCGTGGCATTCGGTGCAAGATAATCAGAGTATAATAGCACCCCATGCAAATGTATTTCTTTTGACTTGGGCATTGAATATTTTGGCACTACACACCAAGGCGCCCTCTAAGCCTGTGCAAATCCGCCACCCACTGTCTCGTTCTGCACGCCCAAGGTAAAACGCATGCCAACAATAAACTCCTTCGGAATGGGGACGTTTGGATTGATTTAGTAGTTGCTACTTTGATTTGAGGGAGGCTGGGTGTGGTTACAGCCTGTAGCTCGCGCCCCACATCTAGGACAGTCCATATTTACCTATACTCAGTAATTTGCGGACGCTGGGCTTTTCATTTGGTATTATTTCAGGGTATTTGAGAGACAAATTGGATCTGGCAAATATTCAATCCTATTTTGATTGGACAAGCTCGCAATACAGAGCTCACATCCATACCAGTTTAGTTTTGCAGGCAATTTGACACAATCTAGTTCCTTTATTAATAAGTCAAATGGCAGTTCTACTTATTGCAACACATTATTTTGGTGAACCCATGATGATTGTGGATTAAAATTATTGAGCCATGAGCAGATAACACAATATAAATTATGCCGTTGATTTCTAAATTGAAACTCGTTCTTGGCAAAGACATTGAATTTGTTTTCCGCAGAGGATCAGTGTCGATGAAATGGAAGTGGCATAGGCCCACCATTTACGAATCAATAAAGGTGCTCAAGAAGCCTTTCAATCCATCAAGAATGCCATTAGCCTTTCAATTCATCAAGAATGCCATTACCACTGCCCCTACCTTCACCAAGCCTGATTTTGTAAGAGATTTCCAAATTTACATTAATGACACAAAGCTAGTTGTTTCAGCAATCCTTGTACAGCTTGACACCAAAAACTTTCAAAGACTTGTAGCTTTTATGAGCCAAAGTTTCACTAAATATGAATTTAAACATGCTTTGATAAAAAAGAATGCATTCTCCCTTATGATTACTTTGAGGAAATTTAGACATTATGTGCTGGGAAAGCACACAATTGTTAAGGTCTCTCTTCCTGTTGTTAAATACTTGACGTCCCAAACTTTCCTGCAGGAAAAAATGGCAAATTGGCTGACCAAATTCCAGGAATTTGACCTTGAAATCATGGTTACCAAAATAATTCGAGGTAAGAATTTATCTCTTTCATTGGCTAAAAACACTTGGGGACGAATACCCTAGAATCCAAGAAGATGAAGACTCGTTGCTTGTTATTTTTGAGATTGAATATTTGAATATTGAATTATGACGTGTCTATTGAATCCTGGTACTAGCACATTATTTTTTATCTGCAGAAGCAACAATGTCGTCATTTACATGCCAATGAAAAGAGGAGACTATGGCTAGAAAGTACCAAGTATATCCTGCAGAACTATTGTTTATCCTGCAAGCATGTTGATGGCATGCTACTCTGGTGTGTGGGAAATTCCCAAGCCAAATCCATCCTCCATCAATTCCACAATGGCACTCATTTACGATCCCATATCGATGGGTATTTTTCTACCAGAACTACTACACATAAAATTCTTCATTATGGATTCTATTGGACTAATTTATGTCATGATTCTTTCACATCCATGAGGTCTGAACAGAGATGTTTTGAGACTTTACCAATGATACAATGTAATTTGCCCAACTTCCTCGCCTTGTTACCCTCAAAGGAATGGACTGGTTGATTCCACCATATAAAAATTTGATTAAGATCACTAAACACATTAATGGTGACAACCCTTGTGAATGGCACTTACAATTAATGCATGCCTTGTGGGTTGATAGAACAACAACCGAGATTAGTACTGGAGAGACATCATTCAATCGGTTTGTGGGCATCAGGCAATCATGCATACTAATTTAGAAATTGCCACATACCATTTAGCCTTCCAGAATCATGGAATTGGACAACAATCCAATAACTCGTAGATTTAATGCATCAATGTATTTGGAAGAGCAACGAGAATTTGCAGCGCTGAATTTAGAGAAAAGATAGTGGATTGTCAAGAAATAAATGTCATGACAAGAAGGCAAAGGCTAGGTCCTTTACAGTGATTGAGAGAGTCTTGCTTTGGAATTTTTCTTATGTGTCAAAGGTAAGCATACTAAGTTCCAAAATCTATGGTTGGGAGCCTTTACTTTTGCCCAAAATTCAGGAAATAATGCCTTCCAATTAGTAAGCATACTAAGTTCCAAAATCTATGGTTGGGAACCTTTACTTTTGCCCAAAATTCAGGAAATAATGTCTTCCAATTAAAGGACAGTCAAGAGAGATTATTTTCACACATGGTGAATGTGTCTGTCTTGAAGCCCTATTTGTCTGCTAAAGTAACATAGCTACAGAACTAACAAAAAAAATCATAAAACACATATGGTTGTTTTTCATTTTAGAATTGCATTTTCAATTTACGTTTTTAGGTCTTCTAGCTAGGGTTGTTTTATTGTTCTTGCTTTCAGTTTAGCATTTTTTGCTCAATTGTTCAAGACTAGCTTTTAATTCTCTTGTTTGTCTAAATGATACATATGTGTTTATTGTTTTACAGTTCAGCATTTTATTCACTTTCTTAAGTAAGCCTAAGTGCATTGCATTTGCTTCTTATCATTAAATGGCTACCGAATATCTCTTGAAGTATGTGTATAGCCTAATGAGACTTAAAACAACATTGCATACTCCAATATAGTTATATAGGTTTGTTGGTTTATCTCTAACATGGTTGTTGTTAGTTTAATGGTGTGGCAAGTTCACATTGTGAAACAAAAGAAGAATTGTTGAGAGGTTCATAATGTTCAACCTATGAAATTTTGAATGTTTAATAATATTGTTAAGGTTTCTCATTTCTTCTTCAAAATCCCTTTCAATTGCAAAATATTAGCCCAACTCTATCCATTTCCTACCCTTTTCAGGAATGAATATAAGCTATTGTATCTACAGCGTCATCATTATTCAATCTATCCAAGTTCAATTGTTGCAATATAGTTCAATTGTTGCAATATGCCCAAACAACCTATATCATACTAAATCATAAATGTTGCATTCAATTGTTGCATGAAGCAAAATCCCAAGTTGTGGCATCATATGTTGACCTTAAAAATGGTCAACATGGAACAATTGTGAAGTAGCATAATTAAGCTACCTATCAAAAAATTCACTTGCCTCCAAAACTCTAATAAGGACTAATCTCACCTTGGCTTGGCTTATGATTATTTAGCCCAAACCTATACAAGGCATTATAGGGTATCCTCCTAGTGTGCACTATGGTCAAGACACTAGAACAGATTATTGGTTGATAGTCCATTTATCTCTGATTTAGTTGCTGATCAGATTTGTTCACCTTATGGTTTATTCTTTGATGTTGCTGATCTATTTATATTAATTATGGAGGTAACACATTTTTGTGATTTGGTCAATGGTTGATACAAATTATTGGAAATGATGACATGTTGTATGCAAATTTACTGCCATTATGTGTTTAGGGATGTGTTGAATATTGTCCATGGCCTTGTTACATTTGATTATAGATTGTCTACAGTCAACATATTCA
Organism: Picea engelmannii; assembly: GCA_009831015.1. Lineage (NCBI taxonomy): Eukaryota > Viridiplantae > Streptophyta > Pinopsida > Pinales > Pinaceae > Picea > Picea engelmannii. The sequence continues at coordinate 137,482 of ML807586.1, forward strand.
ATGATGAATGCAGTGGTTGACATGATTAATATTAGTTATTTGTTATTGTCATGAGTCAAACTGGGGTACCTAAAACCAAAACAAGAATGGAGCAAACGTTGTTAGTTCATAAACAAAATATGAGTACATAGAGGTGAAAAATTTTAAGTATGTCTTGGCTTTGTAATTACACCCATGCCTAAGTTAAAAAAAATAAAAAACATAAGGTCAAAATTAGGATTCAACCGTACCAAATCCTTGGTATATATGTGCACAAGGTCAAATATATGCAAGATAACCCATGCAAAGCATAGACACATTGGAAACAAAAGCTATAATAGTTATTACCCACCACCCAGTCGATTGTATTAGGATTTGACATAGTGGATTGTTGGTATTTTTGGTGTCACATGGCCATCTCATACAAGGTATTCAACATAGGCTTATTAATGGAGGTGCACATTATGTTGATCAATCCAACAAACAAAATTAGTTGTGGGGATTTACATTGCATTTTTCATACTCCATTCCATTCCAACAAACCAAATACCAAATTGGTTGTGAAGATTTACATTGCATTTTTCATACTTCATCATTGCTTCATCATTGGTATTTTCACTTTGCATCTCATCCATCCCTTCGTTAAACTCAAAATCTACAAAATTCATTATTGAGGCCAAGAATTCTATATGCCAAGTCCCTTCCCTTGGTGTTCGAATAGAAAAGTAGTCATTTCATTCCTCTACTTGAAAAGTTGGGAGCTTTGGTTGTATTATCGATATTGTCTCTCCTATGTTTGACGTGAGAGTGTTTAATGCCCAAAGGGTGATGGCCAAGCTCGGTGACATAACCTAAGCTCATAGCATATTTGGGAAATAGTTTGAAGGTAGCATTAGTTGATTTCAAGCTTGGGAACTATGGAAACATAGCAGCCAAAGCACCCTGATCGTGAGGGAAAGAAAGTAAGACTTACACCCATTTAATTTCATTCATTATATGTGCATATTGAAACCATGAAGTAAGAATGGTAATGGGTGTTTTGTGTTCCTCTTATCCTCCAAACGTGACCCATTTTCTCTTGTGGTTTCAACCCATTATTGTTATCTCTAGTTTATATTTGTTGAAGTAAATACTACACATAGAAGCCAAGCTTCATTGACCTACTGCAATTCTGAGTATACTATGTTTATATGCCTTAATTTCCCTTAATTGTTTGCAATATATTGTTGAATCCTCACCCAAATGTCTCATACCCATGCATTCTCCATATGTGACTTTTCCTTGGTTGTTTTAAGGGTTACGACATTAGTCAACCTCCCCTAAATTAATTTACTTTCTCGGCAATTAACATGGCCTTAGCTCAGCCTTGCTGGTAACATTTGTACGTTGGTGGGTGATTGTTGGCTATGGTGATTTGGTCGTTCAAAAGCCCTTTGGCCAACACTTGTATGGCATCCACATGTCCTGGATTTCATTATTTATGAGCTTGTACCATGGTATACTTTTCCCTTAATGGCATCAAGTGCAAGACATGACGAGATGAGAAATCCATTCTCCACATCATTAAAAATTATTTGTAGGGTTTTATTTTGATAGCAGATATTGGTGCTTCAATTGTTGTTTTTATTCTATGCGAAAAACCTAGATCGAGTCATCTAATATAGCTTTTGGGTGTGATATGCCTTGATATTAATGTGTGCTATACATGAGAATATAGTGGAATTCTATCGATGCATTCATAGCATTATCTCTATGCGTAATTGTTTGTTTCCCCACACACATATATATATATTTTGAGAATAGAATTCCACTTGGGTATTTTTCCATCCTAAATTATTCTAGGACCATGTAGGCTTGCCTTTGCAATTGACTTTTTAAAGCTATTCATACTTGCACTCTTTTCTGGAAGTTTTATGCATGTCTTCTTGTGTTATGGGGTGCAAAGAGAGTTGTAGGTACACATTATGCTAATGCCCAAACTTTATAGAAGTCGTTATAGTGGATTGAGTTTAAATATTTCAATGTATTCATGGCTCGTATTTTAATGCTAGTCTTGCATTTTAAATTCAAGTGTAGGCAAAGCTAGTTTGCAATATGGTAATATTTCAACATGATTATTGTTTTGAGTGTTTTGGTCTTTGTTTTGAGTGTTTTGGTCTTTGGATACTTATAGTTGATCTTGATGCATGAAGAATTTTATATTGATTTGAGGTATATATTCAAGTATGACAAATTTTGTATTTATGGTTGTTGTGGCTATTTAAGTGTTGGAAGATAAATGATCTTGAATGTTGGATGAAGGAATGATAAGTGCCATGTCAAAATTACTTGTCAAAAGGTTCTTCTTTCATATTGTCACCTTGTTAATTTTGCTTCTGCTTTTTATACCTACTTCTTGTCTGATTTGGATTAGATCATCATACAAATTGTCATCTATCTTGGTACTTTCTGGGTGGAAAAAATTGGAGGAATCAGTTTGCAGGGTCATTTTAGTGGCAGGTCTCGGCTTGGAAAATTGGGGTCTGGAACCTTCTGGAGATTTTGAGGCATTAAACGACATATTTTGGGGTTACATTGCCCAGAACCTGCGCCCACACCCTCAATGGTGTTCCATACTTTGATACTTTTCCAACGGTGCATAAAACGCCTCAATCAAATCTCATATGCAAAAGTTATGGCTCTCGCAAGTTGACCTACCGTGTTGACCATCATGGTACGAGTGGATGCCATGTCATCCCCCATTAATTGCACATATGGGGCTAGCCACGTGTGGAATTTCAAGAATATTCTAGAAGGTCCAAACCTAATCACTCATTGAGGGTTGAGGAAGTCAAAACCCTAACCCTAGACAACTATCGAGCTATGTTAAATATTGGGCCACTAGGAGGAGAAAGGGTTCCATTATTTTGTATTGTACTTGTTCCATAGTTGAGTAGAGCATACAAGGAGTGATATTTTGAGAGCATAACAGAGGAGGTAGGAGATTCTATCACAACCATTCAAGCCAGAGTGTCAAAGGAAACGCCATAGTGAGTGTCTCTTTCTTTGTACTTGATTTTCATAATTGAAGAAAAGAGAGCAGAGCATAGGCCTCACCTTCTAGCTAGGTTTTCTCTTGTACTGGGTTTCCTTGGATACATCTTGTGTTCAATTGTGTGGATGTTGTGTATATTATTTTTTCTTGTTTTTTCATTTTCATATCCAGTTATTTTCATAAATTCAAGCAAAGCTAGTAATTAATTAATCTACGATCTAAGGAAAATTGATCTTCATAGTCTAAGATTTCAAAATATTATAACATTTGTTGTGACAAGTTGTTCTAGTGGAATATCCATGGCATTTTACAGATCATATTGGTATCAAAGTAGTTTTCTTTGGGGTATTTGTGGAAATTTTAAGGATATAAGAATTGTCTTAAGAAGAAAGTCGCAAAACCCTAACCATGGTGGATGAGTTTGTTCGCAACAATCCTTGAGATCCAGCAAAAGAGAGATTTGTAAGGCTGGAAGAGCAAGTCATTGATATCTCTCACAATATGGCCCTCCTCATTGCGGCTCTAGCAAGAAGCCTTAGACCATTCAGGGAGT
>ML807587.1:56186-68690 GCA_009831015.1 Picea engelmannii
GTTTGATTTATTATCTCAACATGTTCATCCATTGACATGGACCTAAACCGATTCAAGTCTGGGTTGGCTCTCCTTTGAAGCACTTCATTCTAGTCTTGTGCATTTGCGGAGAAAATTTTATCCTCAAATCTATCATGTGCATATGGCCAATATGACACCACATGTCCAACATGTTTTGATACTAAATTTTTAGGATCATTTTTACGGTACCTTCCCTTCAGGAACCTATATTCCAAGTGACTTAGGCCTTCTTGCTTTTCTTGTGACATGTCTTTCACAAAGTAATATCCCACCTGGAAGCTCCTCTCATTTTGTTGAAGAATTTTTGAAATAAAGATATGTGGAATTCATTTAATCACTTTTCATGTTTTTCATTGCAATACTGTCAGTTTGGATTACTATGGAAAATAACCCGATTGATTTCTTAAAGAAAACCCACCCAGGTTCAATTTTTTTTGTTGTTATCTGGGTTTTTCCATAGATAGAGTTTGATAAATCATATTTTGATTGAGTATTTAAGTTTAAACAACTATTCATTATGAGTAATTGAAGGCATTCTCATAGGTTCATTGTATACATCTCAAAGGGTTACCACCCATAAAGATTGAGGCTTTACCAGTGAATGTTTTTTTAATATTCCTTATGCATTTTTTTAACAATTTTCCAACTCGGGGTTCAAAGTTGCATGCATTTGTTTTTTCCAAACTAGAGGATGGGTTTTGAAACCTCGACCTACTAGTCTCAAAACAAAAGTATTTCCACTAAATTTTTGAATGAATGGTTGATAAAGGAATAGTTATGGAAATGGGATCATTTTGGATGCTTCTATTTGATTTTATGCCTACCTTTTAGTCTTGTCGAATCTGATTGCAAAGTCATATATATTGGGTCTTCTTTTGCCAAGTCTGATTTTGGATTCGAAACCCCAAATTAATAGCCATGTTACATATTTGTTCCCGCTAGAGTTTAGAACCCATGATCATAGGTTTGATGGTATACAACCTTGATGATGGGGTTGAATTATGTTTACTGGTTTCGAATCTGTGTTCAAATAAAGAATTTTCATACTGAATTATATTATTGGTTTGGCGTTTTTTTGTTGAGTTTGAAAGTCTTGATATCCTCATGCATGATTTAAGACTCTATGTTAAAAGATATATATATATATATATATATATATATATATATATATATATATATATATATATATATATATATATATATATATATATATATATATATATATATATATCCTCATGCATGATTTAAGACTCGTACTTAGCATTTTTTGAGAAGTAACACAGATCTTCAAATTCAAACTATATTGGTGACTCTGTCTATTTGATGAATGGATTCGATGCCTTGACTTTTTAAAAGAGATTGATGTTGGTGTGAAATAATATATGATTTTGAATTAATGTTTGGCAATGAGTTTGAGTATGTAATGTCCCCTTCCAATTGATCATGACGGAGGATGACTTAGTAGCCTATACGACTCCGGTAGGCTATAGTCAGTAGAAAAAGGGAGTCATGGGGATTTATTTAGTGTCATTTGGTTAGAAGATGTTATGTTCATAAAATGACATTAAATAAAAAGGATAAATTATTAATCACTTAAACATTTAAAAGTAATTCTTAACTTTTAAGTAAAAATTAAAGGAGAAATAAGGGTGAGGTTTGATTTGGTCAAAAAAGGGGAAAGATCTAGAATGTTTGGAAGAAGAATAAAAGGAGGGGTAGGTCTTCACTTTATTATTATTATTTTGATCTCTTATTGGAGTGCTCTTGGAGCTAAGGTTTTCGTTGGGGTTTTGCAAAAACACTTCCATCATTGGTTTGGTTTTGGTGGTGCAATATCCACCCTAGCTAGACATATGGGGGAAATCCATCTAGGGTTTTCACTTGGAGTTCATTTTGTGATTTATCTTCAGTCCAGTGTGAAAAAATCTATTGGAGGTTTATCATCCTACTTAGAGAATCGATTTATCATTGTTTGGTAGATTCGTGGAGGCGCCTTGGAGGGTCGATTTGTCCCTACTTCTGATCCATGGGTGTGTAGAGAGTGTTGGGATTTGGGTACCTTGGAAAGTAGTCCCTGTGTGCTTATGAGTTTCTAAGCACAAAGGGGGATACTTTTACCCTTGTACTATGTACTTTGTGTCTAATTTCACTTTGACTTAGGATATTCAAGTCAAAAGTGAAATTTAGTCATTTTAGCCTAAAGTGACAATTAATTCACAAAGTGGGTGAATTAATAGACATAAAGTGGAAACTATGGAAACTTAAGTGAATTGGGTTCTGAGTTGAGATATATGTGAGATGATCTCAACCATTGATTAGGGATGAGATGAGATGATCTCATCCATCCATCATTTAGGTTTCCTTATGTTTCCTAAAGGAGGGCGCAAGGGGCAAAGGAGAGCTTATTCCTTTTTTTGTTCACTTGAGGAGAAGTAGAAGGAGAAAGAGGATGAGAACAATTGCACTAGGAGAGGATAACTAGGGTGCATGCTTCCATGGAAAGAGGCATCTATCTTGGAGTCTCAGTTATTTAGTGGGGAGCTTCCATTTCTGAGGAGGGCGCACTTGAGGAGGAGGGCGCATCATCAGTGGGGAGGACTAACACCTGTCAGATTGCAGTGAGGTTTGTTTAAGAGGGAGGCTACTCATCAGTGCTTGATTACTGTGGAGGGGTTTCTAGATCATAGCTTCTAGTTGGCATCTGCAACAGATTCAGTGGAGTTGGTAGCATTTATGAGCGGTGAACCATGCTAAGGCACACTTGCTTGGATTGGACTTGTATTTCAGCTTGAGACAAGTTTGTATAGTAACAAGTTCATATATATTTTTTACTTTCTGTATTCCACCATCTATTCTCCTCATTTATAGACATATATCCCAAATTGGTTTTCCCCAGGGGGGGTTATCCAGGGTCATGTTGACCTAAAATACCTGTGTCAAATTTATGCATGCTTAGAAGTGTAGATCAAAATTTTAAAGTTCAAATATCTAGAGGTAGTTTTATGTTTTTTAATGTATTATGCATGTGCTAACATTGAGTAAAGAAAACACTTGCAAGGGAACCTTAAAAGAGCACTTAACCATTAAATATTGAGGATAAAGTTTGGTGATTGTTTGTTTTCCTAAAAAAAACAAGAGAAAACAGCCACACTGTTGAAACTTAGATCCATACCAAGTTCAAGGATAGACCTTAGGTGGCAGCCTCATAGGACCTCATAAAATATACATGGTATCAGAGCCAAAGGTGGCTTAGACTTGCTGATTTTGGAGCACTTTTGTGGGAAATTTTGTGAGGTTTTATATCAGTTTTGTTGGTTGTTTTGGACAGTAATATTTAAGTCCAAAACAATGGGTAAACTTCATATCTGAAGGTACCTCTCATTCAATACCGGTTGGAAAGCTCAGAGCAGATTTTGGATAGCTAGTTGACAATGTTTGTGGACAGTTGTGGGCGGATTTGTTGGGCTAATTTTTGACACTTGTGGACAACCTCTTTTCACACCTGCGTGGATAGGAGTGAGGTTGTAGTGTACGACCTATTTTCACACCTACTTGCTAGGAGTGAGGTCGAGGTTTCACTTGCCTCTTTTCACACCTGTGTTGACAGGAGTGAGGTAGCGTTCCTTTGCATTTGGAGCATTAGAGTGAGCGTAGTTTGATAGACATGTCAGTATATCAGATGCGTGTTGAGGACAGGTAGCCGGGGCTAGCAATTGGTCGCCTTGGAAAGCAAGGATCATCTTTGTCTTAGAGGACCTCGAGCTATGGGACATAGTCGAGGCAGTTGTTCCAGTCATTTCTGTCACTGCTCTCGTCTTGGTGGCAGAGTTCAGGAAAAGGAACAGCAAGGAAAAGAGGACCATTTGTGATGTAGTTCGTGATCATATCATACCCCATTTGACAGGGAAGACTTGCGCATGGGAGATGTGGGCATATTTGTGTAAGTTGTATGATAGCTCTAATGAGAACCAGAAGTTGGTTCTTCATGATTGATTGAGGAGCATTCGCATGCTCGAGGATGAGTCAGTTACTTCATTTCTTGGTAGATAAACCCAGATCTGAGACGTGCTTGGAGCCATCGGAGAGGTGGTGAACCATAACTCTTTGGTGAGGACAACTTTGAATAACTTCACCAAACCTTGGGGTCCATTCGTACGCGGCATTGTTGCTAGGGAGGTTATGCCTACATGGGAGAGGATGTGGTATGAATTCATCCAGGAGGAGATTAGGCTTGTAGCTGAGGCTTTTGGTCAACAGCAGCAATAGTCAGTTCCGGGTGATGAGGACCTTGCTCTTTGGACAAAGGGAAAGAAGAAGACTGGCCATGGAGATCGGCAGGGTCCCAAGTTTGGGGCCCCACCACAGGGAGGAGAGAGCAACAACAACAATGGGAAGAAGAGAGACATGAGCACAGTGAGATGCTTTTCCTCTAAAGATATGGGTCACTATGCAAGATAGTGTCCCAAGAAGAATAAGAAGCAGTAGGATGTGTTAGTAGCGACAACAAAGGAGATAGAGTTCAATGACCAATTTGTGAGAGAGTGTGCATTTGTGACTACCTTGTTTTCTATTACACCATCCAACATTAAATGGGGGGACAGAGTTGAGGAGTACCGCCTGACTCACAGCAGTGATTCAAAGGGAGAGCAGACTTAGTGTTCTTGAAATTCATCAAAGTGGGTGACTGGTCCAGCCATGATAGCTACAGTTTCAGAGAAGTCGAGCAGACAGAGAGTTGGTGATACAACTTTAGTGCATTAGACGTTGATGAGGAGGAGCATCAAGGAACCATGGAGGCTTGAGCCTCACTTAGCTTCTGAGACGAGAAGATCAGGTTCTGGATCCACTTCAGGTGAAAGTTACTTGACGAGAGGCCAAGTTGATGACTCTTGGTGAGATACCAAGAGGGGGAGATTCTTGGTGAGATGCCAAGAGAGTGACTCTTGGTGAGATGCCAAGAGTAGGTGGAAATCCTTGGTGGGAGACCAAGGTGGAGATATTTGGTGTGATGCCTAGATCTAGGTGATCTTGGATAGATAGAGAATCAGTTCCATTTATAGATCACACAGATTGAGAAGATCTATGACAGATTCCACTTTCAGTGATCAAGGTACAGGCATACTCATCGAGTATATGCCAGGAGAAAACCATGTCCTCTGCAGGGACGAGATCGGTGGTGGCAAGCACTTTCCTCGGTAAGAGGGAGTGTTGGGATTTGGGTACCTTGGAAAGTGGTCCCTATGTGCTTATGAATCTCTAAGCACAAAATGGGAGACTTTTACCCTTGTACTATGTACTTTGTGTCTAATTTCACTTTGACTTAGGAGATTTAAGTCAAAAGTGAAATTTAGTCATTTTAGCCTAAAGTGACAATTAATTCACAAAGTGGGTGAATTAATAGACATAAAGTGGAAACTATGGAAACTTAAGTGAAGTGGGTTTTGAGTTGAGATTTATGTGAGATGATCTCAACCATTGATTAGGGATGAGATTAGATGATCTCATCCATCCATCATTTAGGTTTCCTTATGCTTCCTAAAGGAGGGCGCAAGGGGCAAAGGAGAGCTTATTCCTTGTTTTGTTCACTTGAGGAGAAGTAGGAGGAGCAAGAGGATGAAAACAATTGCATTGGGAGAGGCTAGCTAGGGCGCATGCTTCCATGGAGAGAGGCATCTAGCTTGGAGTCTCAGTTATTTAGTGGGGAGCTTCCAGTTCTGAGGAGGGCGCACTTGAGGAGGACTGTAACAACACTAATTAATTATTTAATTATCATGATTAAATATTAGTTTAATAAATTATTAATTTAGATTTTTTTTAAGACTTAATTTATAATATAATTGTATTGGTAAATGGACCAATTTATGGGGGGGATAAGGTGGTTGAGTGTTTAATGGGGGGATAAGACGGTTGGATAAGGGAGAGGGAGGAATATAAGGCAAGGGAGAGGACTCGGGAAGGGAGAGATTTTGGGTGGAGCAATATTTTCATATTAGGAGAAGGTGAGAGAAATTGGAGGGGGAAGGAAAAGGAAGGAAGTAGTTTGGGACTGTGTATCTGTTTTGCATTTGTTTTGTGCCTACAACTGACTTGAGGACTCTCACAAGGGGCACGTGTTGCTAGGAATTTTGGGCTTAGGGGCCAGAAAACCATAAGGAATCCCAGGGCTAGGGAGTCGGATAGGTTGTTCCTAGCTGGCTGGGAGGTTAATCAGTTTGGGCAGAGCTTCATAACAACAACAGTTTGAGGTAGATACGTTTCATTACCATTATTATTATGTTGTTGTTCATTATTGTTATATTGTTCATTATTATTATGTTGAACATGTTGTTCATTATTATGTTGTTCATTTTTAATTCTGCTGAACATTGTTATTATGCTGAATAGTGAATAAAGAAGAAATTATGATAGAATTTCTATATTTAGATTTATGTTTTATAAGTCTATGTATGGACATGCCTTACACATGGTATCAGAGCTCTAGTTTAAAATCTGGACCAAGGGCCTACCTACCCACCCATTCTCTTGACTCTTGATTGAAGGCTATGTTATGTGTCCTGTAAACAACCCTGAAAACCTACAACATGAAACCCTTTAATTACAACCCTTGAAACCCTTTCCAACAATTGGGAAAAATAGCCCTGAAACCCTCTAAAACATTAAAACTTGTTGATCTGTACAAGTTAAATCCTTCACCTGTACAAGTGAAAAATCCTTGAAAGGAGTTATATAAATAGAAATGATTAGACACATAAATACTCTATATAGAAAATATATGGGAGTGTGTATATAAATGTATATATAAATCTAGGCCAAGCTCAAGCTCCAGCTCCACTCCTGCAAGCCAAGCACAAATGGTGGGTAAACTTAAGCAAAATATTGTAAAATCAAACCTGTTATATGAATTCTTCTTCTGGCTAAAAGGAAAACTCCACAATGCAACCTTTGCGATTATGCAACAACCAAATACATCTTATTTTTGCAGACTCTGTAGCATATATTTTCAAGGTATTTCATTCAGGTTGTCAATAAAAAAAATAATAAATAAATAAATAACTTCATCCTTTGGCAACCATGCGAAAATATTTTTAATTAAATCCGTATACAATTTCTATACCAAGCACTCCTCTGGCTCGCGTCCTTCTTAAGATCCTCCTAAATTTATTGAACAAAGGAAAAGTATCAACAATCCTGGCCAAAATGTCTAGTGAGGGAACTGCAAAAATAGTACTAAGAGCATCTCATTTACACGATGAAATTTGCAATCAACACAGGTCTGTGCCCAAGACCAAATGCGTAGTTACGAAGGAGGAGAGCCCACAAGGGCACCAGTCCTTCAACGCACAACACAAAGCACTGAGCCAAGGACCTGCATAACATTTGGCCCTTTCTTGGGCTCCACGCCCAATTCCATTGCCTCCTCTCTTCCTCTTCAATTGGAGCTGCAACAAGCACGGAACCACCCTGAATCCACTACTCTCACCGTGCATGTGATCCCCTTGGTGAACGTCGTTGTCTTTGGTAGATATAGAGCTGGTGTTAGTGGGTCAATCTCTGTGGTTATATTTCATTGGGGGGGGGGGAAGAATATATCAGCTCCACCTCGCGTATTTACCTCTCTCGGACGACAGGACTCCTAATCATGTGTGTTCTTCCATAAATTCTGTGAAAAACAAAAAAACATCTGCAAACCCCGACCGCAGGTTGAAGCAACACACGACCACCGTAGGGCTTGAACCCCGACCACAATGTGAGATCCTTGTACTCTACCAACTGAGTCGCGGGCTGAAGTTACGCACTCTTGGAAAACCCCGAACACATCAAAAATAAAAACCCTTGGTGGCCATGGTCGTCCCCTCAAGGTAGTCAACCATGGAGCCACAAATGCGCCCATGAACTTGCAAACAGGAAAGGGAGGTGACCTCACCACATTTCCAGAGAAGAGGTTAGCCAAGGGAGGAGGCGGGACCGGCCTGCTGAAGCTTGGTAGTCGACCTCGCAGGAAGGACAGCGTGCTTAGAAACATAGTGAAAGACTAAAAGTGAAGGGAGGGTCGGGTTATTTCGTCCACGGGAGAGAGAGACACGTGGGCCTCATGTGAGTTCCCACGCAGGCCCAGGTCTAGACCAAGCGCTAAGCCATAAGGGAGGAGACCACGAGGGAAAGAATAAGTGATCAATAGTTAAGGCAAAGCGTCAAGCCACATGGAGTCAAATAATCCACACATATCGGAGTCAAAGAAACACTCACAATACTTGGTAGATCCTTCGTGGAATGCCAAGAGAAAATTCCACATGGAAAACCAAGTGCCACGAGGAAATCCCACAAGCTAAAATGATGCACAACTCGTCATCCAATTTTCCAAACCTTAGCTCGAAATAAAATCTCCAAGCTATCATGCAAACAAGTCAGCAACATATAGTAAGCACTAAAGGAAAGAAACACACTCAAAAAATTTGGATACAAAGTTTGAAACAACCCTAAAACTACAAAATGAGCATATATTAGTTTGGTTTTGCTTCTCCAAAAAAAAAAACCAATGCATAAAATTCTTAGACGAGATCAGGGCTCCCTCTTAAACTGAACTATTCTTTATCCTAATAAGTTTCCCATTCTCTTACAATGTGTGTTAAACAATATCCATCACTTGCACCTAACAATCATACAAATATTGACACAAAAGACTAGTCATGCTACATTCAGATTGTACTTTTTGGTCCATGTACAAACCACCCACACACATACACAAGCACTTCATATGATATCATCACATTAAATAGACATTCAATATGTGCTAAATTCTCAAAGAATGCCAAGCTCATTCCCAACTAGAAATTTAGTTCCATGCATATAATGATTGATATACAAGTACTCACAGTTTTAAATGTAAAGTCACCACTTTTTATATAGGGATTTTACATGGGGATTCTTCACAGGTCACCTATACTTCTTCTACGTTGTAAGGAAGTGCCCCTCCTGCACCTGCTCCTAAAATGTACTCCAGACAGGAACGAGTGCAAAATGATTTCAGGGGTGCACTTCAAAAACACACGAGTCCTGGGAAAGTTTTGAGTTCACTCCAAACCCTAAATGACATTCTCCCTCGCGGATTTGAAACTTATTTAGCATTAAATTATTAGAGTGAATGTTGATATTTACTTTATATTTTACTTTATTTACCTTTTAACATTTACCTTACAACTTTAATTTTACTTTATTTTACCACATATATGATATAACATATATTTTATTTTCTTTATCATAAATATTTTACATTAAGGTTAAACATGGGACCCCCTCTTTTGGTAAGGGACTGAGATCCATAGGTCCCAACACACAAAATAGAAATTGAGGTGTTTCCCAGTTGTTAGCAGACTAAATAGTTTTTAAGAATTTTGTGATACAGGGCACTACAAACATTTCTCTCCTACACCCCTAAGTTGGGTAAGGTTGGATTACAAGATCAAAACTTGGGATTTGAAATCTTGCAAAAAGGCATCAAGAAAATGCATTGGGAACATATGCTAGTAATGAGCTTAGCTACCTCATTACTACACGGGGTTCAGATTATTGGGTGCATTGTCTATGTTTGTTGCTCAAGAATGTACCTCAAATGACTCAATATAAAATAATATGCCTTGGAAACAAATTGAAGAAAAACTTAGTGAGTGACTAATAGAATTTTAAGTATCCTTTTACAAGAAAAAAATTATTCCACAATTTCTGCATAAGTAGGGCATCCACATCGACATGAGATGCCCATACCAGTGTTCATCAGGATACATCTAGTATTAGATCAGAGTAAATTAGGGCAGAAGTTGCTCGTGGCAAGAAGACAACAAAGTAGAAAGTAGAATTAAAATAATGAATTGTTTCTTTTTTTGGTTTCTTGACTGGACATAGACTTTACAATTTAAGTTCAATTTAGTGTTTCAGTTATGAATATCTACTTAAATATTTTATAAATTCATCACATGGCCGGTTTCATTCTCGAGGTTTTTTCTTTTTTTGCATTGGCAGACCCCTGCTCCAACTTCTCACTCACGTTCCTGCTCCTACTCCCAACATCATTGCTCCCTCTAAACTATGATGATCTTCATGAGCCTTTCGCTCATATTTCTTTATTTGACATTTCATATATTTGTAATTTAAAACCTAAATTAATGGATGACTACATTTTTTGTACTTTAAAGATGCCACATACCACTTTCATCTATGTGCTTCTCTTCATGATTAAACTAAGGAGAGATATAAATTGTAAATTCAACTGGGGCTTCTAGCTTGACTCTAAATTCTGAAATGTCTTATAAAATAACTACCCAAACACTAGCTCTTCAGAGATAGAGTGAAATCAAGAAATTAAATTGACACATGAAAATAACCCAAAATCTAGCAGCATATAATGTTAACGAACATTTATTCTAGCCATAAAAACTTTGTTTTCTTGGCATGTTTCCAGGCATATATTTTAACATCTTAACTTAGTATATAGTCTAAAGAAACCTTTTGAGCATATCATCTTGAGAAGTCTAGAGCATGACATCTATGGATATGCAAATATTAAAGCCTGGGGGTCTCTATAAAATTCACACCAACGAAGAACAGAAGGGTTCAACTGCATGAGATATATGTTACAATAGAAGGTAGCAATGGAAACTACAGGCATATTTTAAACAATGGATTTGCCTTGCAAGAATAAAATGAGGGAAAATTTTAATTACTTTCCCTTTAGAAATGTTGCATCCAGTTACTAGGATACAAATAGTGATACAGATACTTTGGATACAGTTACTAAGATACAAATAGTGATACAGATAGTAGATTTTTTGAAAACTTTGGATATGATACAGCCGGACACAACATATGTGGGGGTGTAGGTGTGGTTGCAGGTGCATAAAATATTTATTTAAAGTGTGATACTAATTCTAAATGAGATTCCATGGAGAAGCAAAGTTAGTTGTCAAAATACTCCAACATAACCTGCAAAACAAGGATTTTGATACATGAGCCTTCAAGCAGTTTATATGGCTTTGAATATTATTACTCGTAAAGACAAGAGAGCTTGACTAATATCTTTACTACTGCCACAACAAATACTTTTAGGTAACCCAAGGGGTTCTCTCAATGGGTTGTTGCCAATGTTGATGGGCATTTGGGTAGTTTTGTGCTAGCAGGTGGCCAGTTTGAACCCCCCTGGCTGAGTCATTTTAATCTACACTGAAGGGTTTACTAGAGAGGCCATCAACGAATGTGGGGAAGCATACCTTGGGTCACCACCACCCGGAAGGTCTCCTACAACCACATGATTTTCCTATGTCCAAGTGGGAAGTCATTTCGATGGATTTTGTTGTGGGGTTTCCACTCACATCTCATAGACACAATGCCATTCTTGTGATAGTTGATAAGTTAACCAAGAGTTCTTATTTTATTCCAATTAGAGACACTTACGATGTTAGTGATGTGGCACGCATGTTTGTAAGTGAGGTCATCCGTTTGCACGAGATACCCAAGAAGATCATTTCAGATAGGGACTCCATATTCACTTCAAGGTTTTGGACAAGTTTGTAGTCAGCGTTGGGGACTCAATTGAACTTAAGCACAACTTATCATCTTGAAACAGATGGGAAAACTGAGAGAGTAAATCAAGTCATGGAAGACATGCTTAGGATGTATGTTATGGATAATCAAACCCTTTGGGAGAAGTACCTACCTTTGGTAGAGTTCACCTACAATAACAGTTTTCATAGCTCCATTGGAATGTCACCCTAAGAAGCTATGTATGGAAGGCCATGCAGAACACCACTGTGTTGGGAAAAATTAGAAGACCGTGTGACAGTTGGGCTAGAATTGATTCAAGAGATGGAGGAATAGGTGATTCAGATTAGGTAGAGACTAAAGGAAGCACAGGATAGACAAAAAAGTTATGCTAATGCACATAGGACTGACCGAAGTTATAAAGTGGGATATCAGGTTTTCGTTTGTATCAGACACAATAAGAGTACCATTCGGTTCGGGAAGGGGACAAAGTTGTCACCTCAATTTAAAGGACCATTCAAAATCCAAGAGAAAATTGGACCTGTTTCCTATTGTCTCATACTGCCACCCCACTTGCATAAAACTCATAATGTTTTTCATGTATCTGTTCTATGTCATTATGGTGCTGATGAATCACATAAACTAAATTGGAAGGAATTCTAGATATCGGATGCGGGAACCATCATGGTAGAACCATTGTGCATATTGGACTGTAGAGTCCGACAGTGCAGGAACCATTTGGTAGACCAAGTTGAGGTCCACTGGGACAAGTATAGTCCAAGATCTGCTACTTGGGAGGATACCAAGACATTACGACGAGATTATCCCTCACTGTTTTGACCACCTTGAGAATATGTTTCTCGAAGGTTGGGTGTATGTAACACCACCTTTTGACTTAGACAGTTAGGATTACCTGAGGACTAATCACCTTTATTTTTGTTTGACAACACA
>ML807587.1:78580-97185 GCA_009831015.1 Picea engelmannii
AAAATTCCATTATTGTCTCTTGTATCTCATGTATATGTTGGTTGCAAGCAATATATTTGACAAAATGTCCATGGTTGAATTACATGCAAACTATTTGCTAAAAATTGTCAACCAATAGTAAACATTGTATGCAAAGTGTTTGGAAAGAATACATAACCCAAAAAATATAAGTGAATGGTAAAACCTTAATATCCTAACATATTTTCCCTAGGGATAATATAGTGGTATCAGAGTTAGTGATATTTCCATCCTATGATTACATTGATTCCTAGAAGACGTGGGCATGGAGGACAATGCTTCCCATAATCTCCAGAGGAAGAAGAACTAAAGGAGAATCAACCAGAGTTAGAAGGAAACATGGGAAACAATGAAGATCCTACATATAATCTGGTGGTCAAGCTATTGAATCATATGACTAGGAGCCAAGAGGATGCCAACCAGAGACAGACAAAGATGATTAGGAATCAACTGTAGACCCTTGAGGTGCTCACACAACTGGTGAGTCAATGAGGGAACCTTCTTGGTGCAGGACAGGGTGGACCTAGCGGACCCATGGAGGTGATAGGGATCATGCAGAGGGTAGTAATACCCATATTCCATCACAAAGTATCCTACAGACAGGAAGCAGAAAACTACCTAGACCATTATTGCCACCATTCCTTGAGGAGTATCAGGTGATAGAGGAGGAGGTCCAAGTAGCCATGTATTACAATAACTACTACCATATCAGAATGAGGAACAAGCCTAGGACGAGCCAGAGTCAACAAAAATTTGATCTTCTACATAAATTGGGGAATTTGACTATCTCATCTTTTGATGGATCTAATAGGTGCACAACTTGAGCAAGGGTGCATAAGTTGGACACTTACTTCCATCTTAATATGATAATAGAGGTTGAGGCAATTAAATTTTCTACCCTTCACTTGGATGGAGAAGATCACGAGTGGTGGTACCATGGGATAATGACGTTAGGACATTCCAATATTACTTCATATGAGGAATTCACCTAGAAGTTGATGGATAGGTTCGATAAGAAGGATCCTGAGATCCACTTGAGGGAGTTGGTGTAGTTGAGGTAGACAGGTTCACTAGAGGCATACATCACATAATTCCAGAGGATAGTAGTCATGGTGACTGATTTTTTGGATTAGAGGTTGGTGATGCTATTTACGGAGGGATTAAACGAACCCTTGAGAGGATGGTTGAAGTATTTCAGGCCAATCACATTACAAGATGTTATTATGAATACCTAGGACATGGATGGTATATTCCCCAAGAAGACACATGTGAAACCAATTATCCCAAAGAAGGGTCAAGCGTCGAAGCTTCCCCATAAGTCATGGACAGGGAAGGACATGATGGATGAGGAGACTCTGAGAGAACTAAGAAGGAAGAAGCTTTTCTACAACTACAAAGAACCTTGGGAACTAGGTCATTGTTGTATGGAAAGGGGAAAGTACACCACATAAAGGTTATTTTTGATGAAGAGGATGATAGTGAGGATGATATAGCTCATATATAGTGCAGTGGACAAAGCAGTGGCAAGGCAAAGCCACTTCATCTTGAGATTGAAAAAGAGAAGACACTACAAGAAGGGGTCAAGAAAGTGACCATTGCCACACTTTCAGGAGTTCTCAGGTATTATAATTTTAGGCTCAAAGGCATTTTGCAAGGACAGAGAGTTACTGATCTGATTGATGGTAGAGCCACCCACAATTTCATCGATGCAACATTGATTTCTAAGAGACACTTTCCCATAGATGAATTTGAGGGCTTCAATGTGGTGGTAGAAAATGGGTACAACATGAATTTTACTCAGAGGATCATAGAGTTGGATGTGAAATTTAGAAACAATACGTTGTCCAATGACTTTTATGTGGTGGATTTTTCAAACACCAATGTGGTGTTGGGAGTACAACAATTATATTCCCTTGGATATTTTGGAATAAATTATCAGATCATGAGGATGGAATTCATAGACACGGGGGGTCAGTGAGTGATTATAAGATGTATATCGTTAGGATCACCTAGGATCATGTCTAACAAACACATGGAAGCCATATTTAGACATGGTGATGTGGCATGTCCAGTAGATTGTTTGATCACCACGCAAAATCCATCTCAGGATTGCCAACATTGTCATGTGGACATACATGAGCTTCTTTGGAAGCATGATAAATCGTTTGGGCCACTACCAACAGAGAGACCGCCTGAAATGGAATAGAGGAGGGTGCAAAGCCCGTGATCATCACACCATACAGGAACCCAAAGAAGTTTAAGGATGAGATAGAGGAGGCCATACATGAGTTGTTGGAGATGGGGCACATCAGGCCTATCTCTAGTCCCTTCTCTTCTTTAGTAGTTCTGGTGAAAAATAAGGATGGAACGATGAGGATGTGCATCAATTATAGGGAATTGAACAAGAATACCATAAAAAACCAGTACCCAATACCCAGGATCGACGAGTTGATAGATGAGTTACATGGGGAAGTGTCTTTCTCAAAGATTGATCTTCGATCGAGTTACCATGAGATCAAGGTTCGAGAGGAGGATATCCATAAGACAACATTCATATGTCACTACGAGCACTATGAGTTTCTATTCATGCCCTTCGGGTTGACTAACGCACCAACTACCTTCTAGTCATGAATGAACCATATCTTCAACAAACAATTGAAGAAGTTATTATTGGTGTTCTTTGAAAATATAATGATCTACAACAGGACTTGGGAGGAGCATCTAAGGCATGTGGATGAGATTTTATACATTATGGAGGAGGAATCATTGTTTTCCAAGGAGGAAAAGTGTAAGTTTGGGTTAATGGAAATCCTCTATATGGGACACGTGATTGGTGTCGAAGAAGTAAAGGTGCATTAGGAGAAGATCCAGACAATATTAGATTGGCCCACTCCCAGATCACTTACATAGTTGTGGGGGTTCTTCGGGATATGCAGCTATTACATGTGCTTTGTGAAAGGATTTTCACAACTTGGTGCGCCATTGACAGATATCACTAAGAAGGGAGCGTTCATATGGCTAAAGGAAGCGCAATTAGCATTTGAAAGGATGAAGAAGGTGATGATCATTTTCATATTGTTATCACTTCTATATTTCTCACAACCATTTGTATTAGAATGTGATGCATCTACTGAGGGGATAGGAGCAATTTTGATGTAGAATCGACAC
Source organism: Picea engelmannii (assembly GCA_009831015.1). Taxonomy (NCBI): domain Eukaryota; kingdom Viridiplantae; phylum Streptophyta; class Pinopsida; order Pinales; family Pinaceae; genus Picea; species Picea engelmannii. The sequence goes on from ML807587.1 coordinate 81,767, forward strand.
CCCATAGCTTTCGAGAGTAGGAAGCTAAGGGAGACAGAAAATATATATCCTAATTATGATAAGGATATGTTGGCCATCATGCATGCATTGGCCAAGTTTAGACAATACTTGGTGGGAGGATGCTTTGTGGTTAGGAATGACCACAAAAACCTAAGATATTTCTTGGATCAGAGGGACCTGAACATGAGGCTATAGAAATGGGTAAGTAAGGTGCAGGCATATGATTTTGAAATTGAGTATGTAAAGGACAAGAAGAATGTAGTTGTTGACACCCTTTACATGAGACTTGCAACTTTATCCATGACAAAAATGTCGGTGGAATGGAAGTCCATTCTCTTGGTGGAATAATCTAAGAATACATTTGCATGTGAGTTGATGGAAGGGAGTTGAACACTATTTGATTAACTGTTTATTGTTTTTTTATTGTGTTTGTAGGTGTACTTCATATATTTGCGCATTAAGGGTTTATTCATGGGATATCATAACATGGAGATGTAGATTTGAACAGATATCATAAACAAATAACAAGATGCAAGCATACAACACCAATATATAATCAACAACATCAGTCGTCATAGCCCTTCAGTCGTATAGATAAAGGTTATTTCTGATGAAGAGGATGAGAGTGAGGATGAGATAGCTCATATACAGTGCAATGGACAAAGCAATGGCGAGGCAGAGCCACCTCATCTTGTGATTGCAGAAGAGAATATGTTGCAAGAAGGGGTTAAGAAAGTGACCATTGATACACTTTTAGGAGTTCTCGGGTATTATAATTTTAGGCTCAGAGGCATTTTACAAGGACATAGAGTTACTGCTATGATCGATGGTAGAGCCACCCACAATTTCATCGATGCAACACTGATTTCTAAGAGACACTTTTCCATAGAGGAATCTGAGGGATTCAATGTGGTGGTAGCAGATGGGTACAACATGAATTTTACTCATAGGATCATAGGGTTAGATGTGACATTTGGAAACAATACATTGACCGATGACTTTTATGTGGTGGATTTATCAGACACCAATGTGGTGTTGGGAGTACAGTGGTTATATTCCCTTGGAGATTTCAAAATAAATTATCAGATCATGAGGATGGAATTCATAGACACGGGAGGTCAGTGAATGATTCTAAGATGTATGTCGTTAGGAGAACCTAGGATCATGTCCAACAAACACATGGAAGCCATATTTAGACATGGTGATGTGGCATGTCCAATAGAGTGTTTGATCACCACGCAGAAGCCATCTCAGGATTGCCAACACTGTCATGTGGTCATACATGACCTTCTTGGGAAGCATGATAAAGTGTTTGGGCCACTACCAGCAAAAAGACCACCTGACATGGGATTCAAGCACGTCATTGAGATAGAGGAGGGTGCAAATCCCGTGATCATTACACCATACAGGAACCCAAAGAAGTTTAAGGATGAGATAGCAAAGGCCATACACGAGTTGTTGGAGATGGGAACATCAGGCCTAGCTCTAGTCCCTTCACTTTTTAGTAGTTTTGGTGAAAAATAAGGATGGCACGATGAGGATGTGCGTCAATTATAGGGAATTGAACAAGAAGACCATAAAAAACCAGTACCTGATACCTAGGATCGACGAGTTGATAAATGAGTTACATGGGGAAGTGTCTTTCTCAAATATTGATCTTCGATCGAGGTACCATGAGATTAGGGTTTGAGAGGAGGATATACATAAGACAACATTCATATGTCAATACAGGTACTATGAGTTTCTAGCCATGCCCTTTGGGTTGACTAACGCACCAACTACCTTCTAGTCATGTATGAACCATATATTCAACAAACAGTTGAGGAATTTATTATTGGTGTTCTTTGACGATCTAGTGATCTACAACAGGACTTGGGAGGAGCACCTGAGACATGTGGATGAGATTCTATGCATTATGGAGGATCAATCATTGTTTTCCAAGGAGAAAAGTGCAATTTTGGGATGATGGAAATCCTCTTGGGACATGTGATTGGTGTCGAAGGAGTAAAGGTGCATCAGGAGAAGATCCAGACAATATTAGATTGGCCCACTCCCAGATCACTTACATAGTTGTGGGGGTTCTTCGGTATATGTAGCTATTACAGGTGCTTTGTGAAAGGATTTTCACAACTGGGTGCACCATTTACATATATCAATAAGAAGCGAGAGTTCATATGGTCAAAGGAAGTACAAGTAGCATTTGAAATGATGAAGAAGGCGATGATCACTTTGCTAGTGTTATCACTTCTATATTCTTACAACCATTTGTATTAGAATGTGATGCATCTACTGAGGGGATAGGAGAAGTGTTGATGTAGAATCGACACCCCATAGCTTTCGAGAGTAGGAAGCTAAGGGAGCCAGAAAATATCTATCCTATTTATGATAAGGATATGTCTTCCATCATGCATGCATTGGCCAAGTTTAGAAAATACCTAGTGGGAGGATGCTTTGTGGTTAGGACTGACCACAACAACCTGAGATATTTATTGGATCAGAGGGGCCTGAACAAGAGGTTGCAGAAATGGGTAAGTAAGGTGCAGGCATATGATTTTGAAATTGAGTATGTAAAGGACAAGAAGAGTGTAGTTTCTGACGCCCTTTCCAAGAGACTTGCAACTTTCTCCATGACAGAAATGTCAACGGAATGGAAGTCCATTCTCTTGGTGGAATACTCCAAGAATACATTTTCCTGTGAGTTGATGGAGGGAATTATTCAGGATGGAAGGTATAGGGTAGTGGATGACATCATCTACTACAAAGACATGATATATCTTTTCCTTGAGTCCACACTCAAGAATAAGATTATGATGGCAGTCCATGATGCACCATTAGCAGGGCACTTGGGATATCTAAATACCTACATGCGGGTGAGGGAGAGATTCTCTTAGAAAGGTGCCAAGGAGGATGTACTACGGTATGGAAGGGAGTGCATGACTTGTTAGCAGAACAAGTGAGAGCTCATGCATCCTTCAAGTTTTCTTCAATCATTACCTATTCTAGAGTAGAAGTGGGAGAGAATTCCCATGGACAAGTTTGCCAAAGGTATAGGGCATGGAATGTATCCATGTGGTGGTGGATCGGTTGACCAAGTATGCACACTTATTTTCCATTCCTTCAAAGTATAACACATCTCAAGTGGCAGACATATTCTCAAGGGAGGTGTTTAGGCTACATGGTCTTCCAAGATACATAGTCAGTGATCGAGACAATAGGTTTCTCAATACATTTTGGAAAGACTTGTTTAGGTTAGCAAGGACGAAGTTGACACCTAGCACCAACTATCATCCTCAGACATATGGGAATACGAAGATCATGACCAAGTGGATTGAAGGATATCTGTGGAACTATATGTCAGGACAATAGAGAGTGTGGATAAAGTGGTTGCATCTTGGGGATCATTGTTATAATACCACTTATCACATGTCCATTGGGATGAGTCCATTCAGGGAATTATATGGATATGATGCCCCGTCATTTGTGGATTTGGAATTTTGGGAGAACAAGTCCCCCAAGGCCAAATATTGGTTGTAGGAGAGCCAAGACATATTGAGATTCGTGAAGGAGAACTTACATGTCGCCCAAAATCAATAGAAAATGTATGCAGACAGGCACAGAGTGGAGCGTAGCTTTGAGAATGGGGACCTTGTCTTTTTTACATTGCAGTCTCACAGAAAGTCTTTGTTGAAGAAGAGTGGCGCAGAGAAGCTAAAGCCTCCCATCTATGGACCCTACAAGGTGATCAGGAGAGTTGGAGAGGTATCATATGAGTTGGAACTACCAGAGGATCCACAACATCTTCCATGTATCTTTCCTCAAGAAGACATTGGGAAATCAGGTCACCACATCAGAAAATATTCCTCCCCTGGATGAGGAGGGACAGTTGGTTCTGACTCCATATAGGATTGTTGATGTCAGAGAGAGAAGGTTGATGAGCAAATTAATTTAGGAGTACCTAGTCAAATGGAGAGGTTTTCTTGTAGAGAATGCTACTTGGGAAGAATACATAACCCGAAACATATAAGTGAATGGTAAACCCTTAATATCCTAACATATTTTCCCTAGGGATAATAAAAAGTATTGGATCTATTTTGGAAAATAAACATATTCATTCATCAAAATTCCACTATATAATCAATATTCCTTTAAGTGGAAAAGATCCAAAATAGTTTGATATCCTAGTCATTTATAAAGGCGTGATACATTGTATGCTACATCAATTTGAACATATGGGAAGTGATGTATTTTCAAGAAAGGTATTTTGCTTGTTTTCTTTTATATCTACAGGACCAAACCCCCTCATTACTCCACTTTCTAGGAATTATTCCACGAAGTCCTAAGACATGCATCATATAAATCTTCATTTTTTTTCTCCTTGTTGTATAAATAGAAAATGACTTTAAAAAGGAAGAAGTTTGTTGGCAATTTGGCATATACAGTCTGTTTGATGATTACTTGGCATGAGTTTGAAAAGATAATAAACAAAAATTTATGAGAAAATGATTTTCAAGCACAATTAATGGATTGAGAACATTATCATGCATTCCTTTCATTCATTTCACTTTTCGTAAATTACGAACCCCTTCATCTCTCCCAAATTCATTATTTGTCCCATGTTCTAAATAATTGTTAGTTTGTGGAGATATAAGGGATTTTTTTAAAAGATGTGTAATTGCAAAGGATATTACATGATTCTTCTTTGATTGTTCCCCTTTTTCCCTCAATTTCGTTTTTGCTACTTGCATGCTTGATTTCTAGTCATCTCAGAGCCATCATTAAATTGTATACTATGCAAGATAATATTTGATGTTTTACTAGTTGTAAATTGTATATACTAACTTGGTCCTTATGATCATATAGATACATTTCTTTGACAAAAGAAGATTTACAGATGCATGTCATGGTATCATCAAAAGAAAATGAGCAAAAAAAGGACAGCCTCCCATAAAAATTAATTTTTGAATTTTATGATGGTATTTTGACTGTTGAACATATTTACACATATGTTTTGGGACAACAAACAACTTGATCTGTTTTTGGCATAATTGTGATATTTTTGGAGGTACAACTGTATTTATGGCATGTCTGTTTTTGGGTTGCTAGATGTATATGTGTTTTATGATGATGAGATAACACGATATGTATATTAAAATTATGGAGGAACAAGGGAATATTGAAAATTAAATTAATAAAGAGATGCGTAGGGGCTCCCCACCTATTAATTATTATTATTATTACCATTACCATTATCATTATTTAATAAAATTGTCCTACTAAACTAATATTATTTAGCCTTCTAACTAAAAGGTAGTTGAACCACTTGAACTACCTCATTGAAGAATAAAAGGAGAAGAAAAAGAAAAAGAAAGCATGAGAGAATAGAGAAACAATTATGGTAAAGGTTTTCTCTTGTTCTGAAGTGAGATTTCATTCATCTTTCATTCATTTCTGAATTATATAGAGTTGAATCCTCTTTTTGATAGCAGGGTTATACTGAAGGTGGCAAGAAGAAGGAATAAGAAGAATATATATTAGACATGCTTCAAAAGGTCATTCGTTTGTCTCAATAATCCATTAATTGTAATTTGATTTCTGAATTAATTTTCAGTGCCGATTAAAATTATTTTGCAGAGTCAAGACAATGATGCATTTGTGGCTTGGTTGATCCAATATTTTTTCTAGTCTTGGTCTTTTCTTTGAAGACATTGTTTGTCTCTGTGTGATGAAAAATTCCACCTTAGAATTCTAAGTCTAACTTTGGTCCTTACCCTCGGAGGGGTTTGTAAAGAGAGATTTTGTTGTAAATTCGAATTGAAATCAATAAAATCATCTGTTGATTTTGGCCTCACTTTTGGATCTATTGTATAATGATATTTCATATTTGTTTTCTATAATTGTCTATTTTAAATTTGTTTATAATCACATACAAATATGTTTTCTATTTTATTTATTTATTTGAGACACTTAATTATAAAATTAGCATCAAGCCCAATTACTTATTGTTTGAGGAATGATTGAAAATTTTGAATAGACTATAAACACATGGTGATAATCTTGCCTTTATCATCTTATCCTTGTGATATTAAAAAATGTTGATATAAGGAATTCCATTCATTTTCTTCAACACTTTCCTTCTGAGGAAAATTTCACGAAAATATATTGAAAATTAAGAGCTATTGTTCCCAATGATTCTAACAATTGGACCTCTAATACAATATCAACACCACCCATTTTGATGGAAATCATGGGACTATCCAATAAATACTCCCCCATATTGAGCTTAATATTATGGCACTTTACAGAACAATTTATGCTATAATGGTAGACTTGTGTGTAGCCTTATTCTTAGCTTGAATATGATGATAAAATTGCTTAAGTTCAATAATATTTGCATGATGTCTTAAGAAAATATCATGTTTAATGTCTTATTTTAATCCACCCATGTAAGATTTCAACAAATGTTCATCACTAATGTCATCCACCCTTGTGGATAATACGTAAAATTATGAATTGTAATCTTCAATATCACATAAGTGTTTGATTCTTGTCAATTGACTAAAGTAGTCATGTTCCCAAACTTTCTCATATTGTGCTTCTATGTCTCTTGTAAATAAACCCCAAGTATAATGATAAAAAGGGGGTTTTCTTTTAACTCCCCATTGACACCATTGACATGGTTTTATCTCAAAGTTCAAAGTTGCTATGTGAATCTTTTTCTTATCATCCATATTATGTAGTTCAAAATATTTCTCTATTTGGTTCACCTAGGCAAAGACCTTTGTTCCATCATACTTCTTTAATTCAATCTTGGGAAAGTTGACTTTAGGACCTCCACTATAATTAACTTCACTGTTAGAGTTAAATCCACTTGAAAATTACTTGTTATCGGTAGGTTGTTCAACATGAATACTACCTTTATTTTCATGAGTTCCTTGCATTTTGATATCTCCTTTAGGGAGTCTCTCATCTAGAGCTTGAAACATCATGGAAGACATGAAATTTTGTAATTCCTTCATGGTTTTTTGTATTTCTTCTTTATTTTCATCCATCTTCTTTTTCATGGCATTCTTATTATCATCCATATGTCTTTTCATCTCTTCCTTATTTTCAATGATTTTTTTTTCCATTTGTTCCCTAGTTTTAGTGATCCTCTTTTCCATCTGGTGATAAATCTCTTAGATTTCATCTTGAATCATGGTTGATCTATATAGAGGTTTATTTGATGAAGTAAAATTTTGGAGGATCCTTTGGAGCCACATAAGAAAATAATAATTCTCATAATTTTCCTCTTTATCACAAATTTTGAATCACCAAAAAAAAATCTTCCAATAAAAAGTTATGCCAATTGTAACTTACGTACCTTTCAAACCCTTAATTTGGTGTCTTTCCTCCTACCAACCTTCTTTTTGATCTATTTATGAAATTTCAACCCTTCTGAGATTGAAATTCCAATCTATAGTACTCTGATATGTCTTCTCTGCAATTCCATAGGTCACACCAAAATTTGATGTTCCAAGTGAAAGTTATGGTAGCTTTCTCAAACATTGTTGATGTTTGGACTATTATGGAGAGAGAACTTGTACAAAATGCCACGTGTCCAGTATCTAATACCTAATTCTGAAAATTGTACCAAAAATACTATGGAATGTACTATTTCAAAATACAATTGGTCTCAAGGTATTTGGATCTTCATTGAAGAAGATACGATTGTTTTACCCGGAACACATGTTTGAGACTAGTTATAGGACTAGTCAAAAACCCTATCTTCCATAGGGTATATTTCTAAAATTGTAATGAATCATAAACTTAAATTTGTACCATAGGTACCTTGATATTTGTTCTAAACAAAATCTAAGTTTCACTGTCTGAATTGTCCCAAACAAAAATTTATAGTGAAAATCCCAATATGACATGTTTAAAACTAAATTCAGGATGAGTCATAAACCCTATATTCCATAGAATTTATCTCCGAAGTTATAATGACCCATAAGTTTAATTTTTTATCACAGATACCTTGATATGTATTTTGAATAACCTCCAAGCTTCGTTGTCTGAATCAACTTAAAAAAAAAGTTATAACGATGAATCTAAGATGACTTGCTTAGAGGAGAAAAACTATACGATCGTTGCTCTTATACCAAATGTTATCATCCAACACCTTAAAAATGATAAAAAGCCAATGGATATTGTCCACTTCGAGGGGGAAACATTCTTTTACAATATATTCAATTTAGAATACAATATGATATGAGATAAGATGATATTAAGACTAGGTATCCTTGTTATATATATAGGAAACAAAAGGTACAATTATAATGAAAGGATGCAATGAAGGGTTCTAGCCGACATACAAATAAAACCCATAAATGTAATAATTCAATATGTAGGGCTTAATAATGGGTTTTATACATAACATGGGACTATGTATGGAGATTTGTCTAGGGATTAACATTCATTAATTACTTTGCAAACCCCTTTCAGGTTATGCATTTATTACATCAAAATTCAAGCAAGTCCTTTCTTTATATATGCATTCAGTGCATTAGGACTTGGGGTGATGGCTTCATAGTGAGGAAGTAGAGCTCAAAGTAATCTTGGCTTTTGATTTTTCATTTATATTCCATTACTCTTTTTCATTTTGAATTTATAACATGCTCTTTTCTTTCTTACTTACTAGTTGCATCAACCTCGGGCATGCAAACCCCTTCTCATAGGAGGATGAAGTGCATAAATTTTTGGGATACATGTAATAGCCACTTCCAAAAGATAGAAAAATAAGAGGAATACATATGGAAAATGTTGACTATGAAAAGGTATGGGTATGTTATTCCTATCAAGGCCTCCCAGTAGACTCTTGTTCCCTAAGAGTGACAACACTTGACTAGAAGACATAGGATGATGACCAAGGTGACACAAGGAAAAACACATAACTTCCAAGCATCATGATTCATTATCTAACTTCAACCCATGATCCACACCTAAATACCCAATGCATTAAATGTAACACTTTGTATGAAACAAGGACTAATGTACCGCATGTGCATTGGACCGCCATCATCAGATAAGCCCGTTGATCAAGTGAATGAACTGAGAAATGATGAGGGAGAGACATCTGAGAGGATGTTGGCTGTGGATAATGACGATCATCATTTATGGGACCACTGTCTATAATGTGGATAATCAAAATGATCTCCTCTAGTTACCCCTAGGTGAGAGGGGGTAACAAGGCCTATTAAAGTTAATGATATGATAGGTATGGTGACCATTTAACATAATGTGGACTAAGTCCACTATGTTAGTTATTATTAATACAATCAATAAAATAATATGGTTCAATGATTAATGGAGGGGCCACTAATAATTAGGGTTAGAATTTGTTAGGTAACTATAAGTAAGGATGGAGTCCTCCTGATGGGAGATGCCAAATAATTATCATTGTATTGAAGCATTGCTCATTTGGAGAATGGCCCCTTGAAGAGGCACGTGAACTAGTGTTTATCTTTCCATAAAATAATTTTGTACGAAATTACCCTACCTTAAGGTTTTTAAGATTTAATAAGTATTGAAGCTTTTTTGGTATATTGTTGGATATATTATTTGTCATTCATCTTTTGCATTGAGGATCATAACATGGAGAGTAACACTAACTATTAGTCTTTATGAAAGGAATCACTCCACAAACTATACTTACAACATTACAAAATCCAATATGCTCAATACAAATGATATGCATGTGTATATATACTCTCTCGTGAATATTCCCAGGGGCCTATGCCAACTACCGCTCATTATCACATTTCATAAATTATTAGTGGGAATTATTCAATAAGTATAACCCATTACAATGATTAATGAGTTCATACACCAACAATTTAGTGGGTCTTACTTCATGAGTATGACCATATTATATTAATTATATGTCCTAATTACCTTCTTGGATACCTAACATTACATTAATTATCTTCCCTAGGTAAATTACAATGTGCAAGCTCATTACATGATTGTACCTCCACTAAAGAGATGTCCATGTGTCAAGAAGAAAATCCTTTGGCCACTCTTCTTCATGTTAACCCAAGTTTTATACCCATCAACCAAAAATATATTATATTATTGGTTGGCCATTGTGTTGGACTAGAGTGCACCAAAGATATAGATAAACAATGTGGTCAATGCATTTCCAACTTCCAAATCCTCTTTGGCAAACTAGACAACTCCTCATCTCTCTCAAGACGATCTTCCAAATTATAGACGATGAAGCCTAAGATAAATATTGCCCTGTTGCTTGCATCCAAAGCACGTGGTTGGATTTGAGGATAATCTTATCCCTTCCCCTTTGCTTGGGATTGTTAAGAGTTGTCTATTCCTATATGTTTACATTTAGGACAACTTCTTTAACAATGTTCATCAAAATTCTATATAAATAGTTTCTTTGTAAATTTTGAAACCATGGGAAGAACTGAATTCATATTGATATGAAAATAAAATAAATTACCTCAAATAATATTTTAAACAATAAGCATCCCGCAAAATAAAGAAATACATGCAAATAGCAGTTCTTTTACGACTCAACATGGCTAAACATCAACATTTAATTTAAAATCAGATTTCGATGTCAAAGTGCAATAGAGTACAACTTCACACAATAAGACTTGCTCATAAAGAATAGGTAGCTTATTCTTCACAAATCAACCAAGAAAAATTCAGTTTATTCAACATGTTTAGTATCCATTCCAAATGAGAACCTCTTTTAGAGGCAAAGCTTTAACGACCTATACTATGGAGCAATGTCAAGAAAAGGGATTGCGGGCTTTGCTACTTACTGTACATGAAATGGAATGCGCTATCTGTACATGTTACTCAATACATCAAGCTTTAGTCACATAAAAGTGTTATTTCTTCCTTACACATAAAAGACTTGGCCTACATTTAGGAGGCTCTCATGAGGAACATTAAAAATTACACTATTTTCCCTGCATATCCTTCGGAGGAAAGCATAGATATAATCTACTACAATTTTCTTAATCACGCCAGAATCCCTTCTTGCTCTTACTACAGTATTACCCATAATATGTACCACACCAGAATCTCTGCAATCATTCATAAATTGTATTTCATCGTCGACAGTTCCAGTGTTATTGACWGTTCCAGTGTTAGGAACACTAAATCTGACATGCCGACCTGGTTGTTGTGGAGATCTTTCAGAGACAATCGAGTTCTGTGATGATTCTGTTGAGACAATGCCCACAGACATCAGATTTGCATTTTCCGTGTCTAAAGTGRTTGCTTGTTGATATTCTTCAGTTAAGCTGTAATCCTCTGAATCTGAGATACTGTCCATTAGTGATTCATACCGGATAAATGCAGACAACTTATCCAAGAGCATTTTCTCGAAGTTATCATCCTTCTTATGCAAGTCTTTGTAACCATACCTAGCAACACACCTAAACATGTGGAAGTCCTTGGGCCCAATGCGCTTAACAAGAAAACGTTCTTCTTGCGGAACAGTATTAACTGGCAAATACTTTAGACAGACAAATACAACAATAGAATGTATTGCAGGAAGATGAGTAATAAGATGTGAGAATATGTGAGGCACTCCATTCACAAGTTCTGTATATAGAAGGCCAATCCCTGGAACTCGAACAAGACCAAGGCTGGGGCCTAAACCCAGAATCCATGCCATGGAAACCTTGCTCTCTAATTCGAATGCATATCTTTTCACAGTACCATAATGCCAGACAGACATGATAATAAGAAATACAGCAGCAATGACAAGTGGAGCCCAACCACCTTGGTAGACCTTGAATAGCACAGATGAGAAGTATACAAGCTCAATGAACAAAAAGAAACTAGTAAATAGTAAAACTAGCAGCCAATTACTCCTCCAGACAACTAGCATGATAAGAGCCATCAAAAGTGTTGTGACCAGCATAACACTAATAACTGCAGTGCCTGTTTACAAACAACCCAATAACTGGTCAGAAGCAAGAGACGAAAATCGATATCATAAATCTCTACTAAACTTTCATAAGAAAAAAACAAAATTATAAAATACAAGACCATTTATAAAGACCTTATCTGCTCTCCCAGGATCACTCTCTTTGATATAGTTCACACATCAAACTTTCTAAAGACTAACAGTTAATAAGAGTATGTAGTACTAGGCTATTACTCATAATTCATTACATGCAGATGTTTTAAGATACATCAAGAATGCAAGGATGCAAAATTCTGTACTCTTCAAGCTAATCAAATAATGTCTTTATAGGAAAGTTCAGATGTCTTTGTAGATGAAATATAATTACAAAATCATCTATAAAAACAAGATGCATTTGGAATAATAAGTGCATTTGTTTACCATTTTGGTATTATAAGTTCCAAAAATGAGGGGAAGATGTTGGCAGACAACTTAAGTCCATTTCAGTACTCTAATTGGCTGTCACAAATAGTTATAATAGCAACAATGAGCAGGTCTTCTTCCAAACAGACACCTACTTGGTAGTGAACACAACCAGAAATGATCCCTTCATAAAACAAGGTGATTGCAGCAGAAATAGTTCAGTATTCTGAATGGCTGAAAATAGTCTCTCATTCAATTAGAGCTCACAGTGTCCAGTGCTCCACTCCACATTCACTATGATCTTCTTAACTTGCACACGTATTTCTTTCTTGCATATGTTTTCCCTTCAACTTGTATTCATTTTGAAATTAAGCCTTTGGGACCTTTATAGGCTCTCAAAATGTCATTTGGGTTCTCGGAAATTGGACAGTTGGTCAATCACTTCACTTCCAAACCCCTTCATTGTCTTCCTACTTGGCAGACAAACTTGTCCTTATGTGGGGAACCCTCCCTCTTGTCTCTATTTGGTTCATTCACACACCCTAAAATAGTAAATCTAGGGACTTTTTTGCCCGTGCAAGAAAAAAGATTCAACTCAACTACCAATGACTTCATTTAAAGTTTTAACAAAAGTGGTTTTACCAGTACCTAGTTCCCCAGCATAACAAATTACTTCTCTTTCCAGTCAAAAATTACCTTCTATCACTTAATAGATATCAAGAGGATCAATAAACTTTTATTTCTCTTTTTCAAATTTAGGATAGATTTTTTTTCGGTATCAGAACATGACCTATTTATTTCTGTTCTAAGACTTTTGCGACCATTGATTTGATGAGATAGTTCGTTCGGAATTATCGCATTGGTTTTTTCATTTTCAAAACCAATGCGATAATTCCGAAAGAACTATCTCATGACCTATTTATTTTTAATATGGTAAGACGAAGCTTCTATTAGGTCTTCTTACATTTGACTTATTCTTCCTTATTGCTAGGCCTTATTAATATTGACCTTTATTACATCAGAATATAATATTCTACCTACGTGAGGGGTTAGGTTCCTAACACAGAAGGGACACCATCTCCACACACTAACATGAGGCTACTAAAGCTCTCCCTGTCCATGTGCCCTGGGAGGATAGGGCCCCACCAACACTTCAAGAAACAACCTTACCCAACTTGGGCTAATGAAGAGGGCAATCTCGATCAAATGATCCTGTGTCTGACAAGAAAAATAAGCATTCGATAGATTGAGATGGCAAACCTTTTGTTATTTGACTCCATCAATGGTGAAGACATAAATGAAGGGGGGAAGCTTTCACTTCAAATCCACTTCCACATATACCTTCAGGTTTGGTCTAAAATAATTTCGTTGGCCCTCTGGAATAAGAACTTTACCAAATTGTTGGGAAAACATATCAATGAATGGATGCATATCAACAGTAGCACTCGAAATACCAACCAAAGCGAATAGTTGGCCTAACCATGATCCTCTAGTTTAAAATTTACCCTCTAACATTGCACATAAGAAAGAGATCCAACAATATTCTGAATACCAAGTTGTAACACATGGTGCACAACATCTTAGTGGAACAATGGGAAAACATACTTAGAACCTAAGCCCTAGTAGGAGCTCAAGGAAATCCCCTTAGCCTCCCAATTCAATAGGCATCGGAGTTAAATGCATCATCATCTAACACTCATGCTTCTCATCTCTAAATGCATATAGCCCTCAAAATATCCCTTCTTGTTGGTAAGGAAAAAGTTGAATTGTTTTAACCCAATGAGGACCCAACATTGATGGAAAGCTACATGGAAGGCTCTACATGTGTCTATGTACTAGGTTGAGTAGGCAGTGCTTAATCTAAGGGTTTCCTTGTGCCCATCACCTCCTCCATAGGCACAATAGAAAGAGAGGACTCGCCAGCCTGTGCATCCCACGAGGGGGCCACATCTTCAATACCAAAAGTAACCTAAGGCTCCTCCTTATCCACACCCATTTCCTTCATATCAAGGTTTAGTCATGTTATCCCCCACTTTTAGGGATAACTAGGAGATCATGTCTCGAGGCCCACAGGTCCTAGACATGGAGTATTGAGAACAGGATTGACTTTAGCATGGCCCTGGAGGGCCCACCTTTTCTTTCTTCCCGCATCTTTGTCTTGTCAGCAGCAGCAGCATCCATCACCATCGGCTTGGTCCTGTGCCAGAGATGGTTCTTGCTCCATGAGGTAATTAGTCCAGGTATCATGGTATGTGTCACTTTGATCATCAAAACCATTGAATGTATGCATCTGATTCCTTTTATTTCTAACAACTGCTTGGATCTTACACTTGCCCACTTGACCATGTTTGGGGGATTGACAGGGTGCCCTAGCAAGCCTGTGTCTGTAGGTTTTGGTTTTCCACTAGGGGGATTTCTGAAAAGCCATCGTCCGCTCCCATCATAGCACCACAGTTTCATCTTGTTTCCCGCTCACTTATCCCATTCCACTTGTCCGGGCACTGGGTTGACCTATTTTCAAGACTGCACCTTATCTCGTGGGAAGAAGGGGCTAAAGGCCCAGAAGGTAAAAGAAAGATGGTAAAAGATAAAAGCCGAAAAATAAAACCTCGAGATGCTTCGCACAGGGATCCCCGAGAAAGCAGTAAAAGGCTTCTCAACAAGAAACAAGAGGGACCCAAAAAAATATAATAAAACAAGACCTAACCAGAGGATAGTGGGTCTCATCACGAGCCAACCTATTAGGTCCATGGGTATCTAGCAGTATGACATTGCCAACAGCTGGTTACCATGCCAAGGCAATGACTCTTGGTTGCATGGCCAAGGGAAAGGGGGTCTCATCATGAGCTAGCCTTCTCATTTCTGTGAAAGTACTTGTGGGTAACGTTGTCACCACTTGTCACCACGCCAGGGCAGTGCCCCCTGATTAGCTCTTGAACAAAAAAGGAAAAGAAATAAAAGATAAAAGAATAAAAGGCAAGAATGGGCTTGTAAAGAATGCATCCGGGACAGGTACAAATCGCCTTCTAACAAAGGCACCCACAGGTAACATCTCTTGCATCCTTGGCCCTCATTGCAC
>ML807587.1:170753-184220 GCA_009831015.1 Picea engelmannii
TTTTTGCTGGGTTTTCTCCCCCATGAGGGTTTCCCAGGATAAATGATGTGTCTCTTGTGATTGTGTATTTCTCAGTGATCCTATCTATGCTATTGTTATCTAGTGAAATGAAAAGAAACTTAATAATAGCTTAAACCTTAACAGGAGTGAGCCTAGACGGAAGGAGTCTAGATCGAGGTGACAGTGGGTCTAGACTTAGGTTTGTGTCTCCAAGGACACACCAAGTGGGTTGGAGACTGCTCCACGCTTGTAGGTGTGTATTAGGACATCAACAAGCCCACATACATATAAATGAATCAATTCTAAGATCACTTTTTCCCTTTTATTGCTGACTAGAAAATACTTCTTTATGTTTTTTCCTAGCATGCAACCTTTACAAATACTATTATGGTTAAACTGAAAAGTAGGCATACCACTCACCATCTTCTGAAGTCTAGGAAGCACTTTGAAGTGAATATGCCCAAACCTCCAATGCCATAGTTTGCATGAACTAACAATGCTATGAACTAGTGCCTGAATGCGCCCTGGGACTTTGTAAAGTCCTCCTTTGAGACCAATAACAATGGTTGAACTGAGCTCTGTATCCTTGGGCCATATAAGATCCTTCTTCTCCATGAAGATCACCCTGTGACCTTTATCCTCCAAAATCCCAACTGAGATAAGATTATTCATCAATCCTGGAACATATAAGATATCTTCAATATGCAACATAAATCCAAAATCTAGCTAAAATGATGTTGAGCTAGTTCCTTTGATTGCATAGCTCACATCATCTCCCGGCTCAACTTGAGAAGAAAACTTTACATTCTTAAAGTTAGCTAGATTATCTTTGTTCCCTGTCATGTGCCTAGAGGCACCACTATCCACTAACCAAGATTCTGCACTATTTGACACAGTGCCTGTGAGAGCTGAAAAAAGGCAATATTCTTTTCTTGTTTCCTGATCACTAGAAACCTCTCTAGGCTTCCTCTTGTAAGTTTTTTTCTCTTCAACGACAAAAGCAACATGAAACTTGCCCTTATGTCCTTTTCTCGATTTGGGACAGTTCCTAGCAAAGTGACCTTTCTTCTGACAGTTAAAGCATCTCACCCTTGAAATGTCAAACTCCTTACCTTTGTAACCACCACTGTCTTTCTCCTTTTGAATAGAGAATTTCTTTCGAGAAGGGAATATTTTCCCTTTCTTTGTTCTGGTTGTCAATGCAATATTGACTCCTTTTGAGGAGTCAGTTCCGCATTGAATCCTACCTTCTTCCTGAAGGCAATCATGTCACGGCCTTTCAAAGTTAGGTTGAGTCTCTCTTGCATTTACCCCGAACAGGAAGACCTCCCAAGTGGGTGGGAGACCATCAACAACAATCTGCACCAAGTCATCATCATCAACTGGTACACCAATCACTAGTAACTGATCCCTGATCTGTGATATCTTGGTGAAGAAGGATGCTACTGTATCATCCTTGTCCATCTTAAGAGTTCACAGCCTGTTCTCGAGAACCCTCTTTTGACTGGGCACCTTCTTCTCATACAAGTTTGTTAGAGTGTCAAAGTACTCCTTCACAGTCTTTAAAAGAGCTATTACAGGCATAATACTGTCCTTCACTGAATAAAAAATGATTCATTTTTCCTTTTCCTGATTCTTCTTAAAGTTTGCCCTTACTGCATTTGAATTAGGTTCCTCTACTACATTGGTTACGAAACTGTCCAAATCATTCTCTTCAAAAATATTTAAAACCCTTACCTTCCAAATATTGAAGTTGAAAGCTCCTTCAAGCCTGTCTTCAGCCTTCAATGAGATTGATGTCATCTCTGCAATAACTTTTCAACAAATCTGAACTGTGCTCATTAAATAATCCTCTCTAAGAACCCTATGTGAGCTCAAACTTGCTGCAAAACTGAGTGACTACACGCCCATGGCTCTAATACCATGCTGAAATTTAAAGATAGTTCAGATCTGTAATATTTCTTAAAATATTTCTTGCCGATTTATAATTTATTCACAGTGAATATGCAGAGATACATGAACAAAAATAGAATAGAAGCATGCACGATAACACAAGGATTTTACCCTGGAAAAAACCTCTCAGGCTTGAGGGAAAAAATCAGCAAATGATCTTTCTTATTACCAAATGAATGAGCTAGGAGCAGATACAAATTTACCACAACCACATAGGCTTACAACCATGAGAGTTTGTTGTCTAGATCTAGCTTTAAAGCTAGCTCAAATTCTGGTAGAAGTTCGCAGCCCGAAGCCTGAAAACAAATTGCCCTTGCCGCAAAGATCCCACGAGTATCAGAGCTTCCTTTTTCGTTGTGACTTCAACGAGTATTCAATGTGTCTTTTTTAAGCACTGAGGAGTCTTATTAATAATAATTATTTTTCCATAACTCGCTATGGAACTTGTCTTCATCACTTGACTTAACTAAGATAACTCATCTTAGTAACTCAACTTTGTAACTTAACTTACCAACTCGACTTTACATACAGACTTTGTTAACTTGTCAACTCGACTTTGTTAACTCAACTTTACATGCAGACTTTGTTAACTCAACTTGACAACTCAACTCTTTGATAACTCGAACTTGAAAATTCAACTCTTTGATAACTTGTCTTTGCATGACTCGACTTTTGTACAGGCTCGAATCTTCTTCTTTCTTCCAGCAATCACAATTCTTTCATGGAAACCATCGTCTCACATGCCATCATACTAGCTCATCACTTATACATCATTTGCATCTCATGTATAAGAAAGATCATTTGTCTCAGGATGTGACCATTTGGTTCTCCACTCATGGTCAATTGCTTGGCCTAGGATAACCTCACACACCACTTTTTCCTACACAAGGCAATACCTCAACACATGAGGTCACTCAATCTTGTCACAAATAAGATTGATCAACAATACTCTTGTCTTGGCTTTGCTTATACAAAGCTCAAAAGACTTTTTGCCTTGTCTCAAATAAGGATCTTCTCCAAGTCTCAAGTCAGCCTACACAAGGCAGTCTTGGAGAATGACTCACTCTGTAGCAAACTTTAACACCTTCTTCTTCACCAACACTACAGAAGAAGCGAATGGACTAGAGTTAGGCATGATGTGTCCCATCTCCAACAGTTCCTTAATGGCCTTCTCAATCTCGTCCTTGAATTTCTTCATATGCATGTAGGGAGTGGTGATCACAGGTTTCGCTCCCTCCTCGAACTCAATGGTGTGCTCAAATCCCCTGTCTGGCGGTCTCCCTGGAGGTATCTGTCCAAAAACTTGGTCATGCTTACTCAACAACGCTTGAATATCTGCATGATGATATTATCGCCCCCCTGTATCTTCCTGCGTTGTAATCAAACACTCTACTACACATGCTACATCTCTGTATGTATCCGACTTATGTACCCAAGTACGTGTTCGACTTCTGAAGCCATGCTCTAGCTATGCATTTGTTTGAACCATAAAAGGAGGGGATGGTGAGCTTCTCGATCTCCCTTATGAGATCAGTGTTCTATTGACCCCTGTTGGCCTCCCTCGATCTATTCTTGTACTTGATATTGCAGTAGTCTCGTAGTGACATAGCCACCTAAAAATCCTCATCAAGAGCTTGGTACTCCCTCCAATAATCATCAAAGGTCTCACCCTGTCCTCACTGCCCTTGATTCCCAGTTTGTTGATTCCCCGTGAACTAATGCATAAGAGGCCTAGGAATTATTCTACCTATGATTCTAGTGCCAACTTGTGCAAGAATATGATTGTTGTTTCCCTCTGCATGGTTTCCATTGTTCCCATTGGAACCCCCTACACCATTGTTGTCCCTATTGTGTCCATTAGTGCCTCCCAAACCATTGTTACCCCCATGGTTTTGGTTTTCCTGGTTACTAACAATTAATTGCATCAAGATCTGTGCCAACTGTTGTTTCCCATTGGCTAAACCCTCTAGGATTTGCAGAGCCCTGTCCTCATTATTGTCCCCCTTGTTTCCTTCTTGTTTTTCCTCTGGTTGGTTCTCTTCTACTTCTTCTTCTTGGTTAAAAACATTTTCTGCCCTTCACTGTCTCCTACTTTTGTAGGTGATATACCCTTCTTCGTCTCCTTGCATCATGAATCAATAAACCCCCTCAGGCTGGTAGGACTGAGGCTCTGATACCACTGTATTGTTCGGGCTAAATGTTTTTGGATTTTTCCTTGGTTTATGGTTTAGACAATTTTGTCAACCAATTGGTATGCAAATATTCTACCCACAGTTTACAAATAAATTTAGACTCTATTGATGAAATACAGGGAAAAACACCAATAATAAAGCCCAAATATTTATTGCATTAAACAATATGGCAACAGAGATACATTGGGAAAACCCATCAACAGTGCAATAATGAATAATAAGGAACCTGGGTTATTTTCAGTTTATTGTCCTTGCAAAGCTGAGATAATCAATCCTGTAGGTGACAATATGAAGCAATGACTCCCACAAAAGATAATAGTCCTGTAGAGAGAGAAATTCGGCCCCGAAATGTATATGTAGCAGCTCCAGCACTTTATGGACAGGCTATAGGTGACAACCCCTTGAAATCGACCTGCTTGCCGCCTCAAATCACTTCCCAACAACAAAAAGTCTATCTCTATGTCAAGGAAAATGACCCCACAACAAATATTCGCCCTCCCAAGTGAAAAATCGGTCCCCTTTTAGATAATATCAGTCCACAAAAGTCCAACTTGGCCTTCAGCAAAGGAACACTGTCTTTAGCATGAGAAATCAGTCTTCCTTCAGCAGGAAACTTTCCCAGCAGAGAAGAAATCACTCCTTTACCCAACAAATCAACCCCCACACTATTAAACTCATCCCCAATGAAGATGTATGACCCGGCCTCAAGAGAAAACTCAGCCTTTAGTGAATAAACTCAGCCCAACCCAGAAATTCGTCCTCCAACAAGTAGACTCAGCTTCCACAAGAAAAATCGATCTCTACAAATGAGGACCAGCTGCCAAATGACGAGATACTTAGCTACACTGAAGCACAATGAAGAAATTTGTATGATCTCCTCCCTTCGACCAACTAGGGTGGATAGTTTCACCACTCAAACCAATCTCCAAACTCTCTAGGATTTTTCGTCCCAAGAGCCAAAGCCACAAGAGCTCTCTCAATTTTGTTTTTGGAAAATAACAAATGCATAATGAGAGAGGGCGCCCCTCATTTTCATTTTATCTCTTCATTGACCCTTTTTTGTACCCTTTTCCCCTTCTAATAAATTAAAGTGACTTTATAAACTATAAGTCACTTAAAACTCCCCCTTTTTATCAATTATTCAATGTCACTTTTTAAAAAGTCACTTTTCCGCTCCCATGACATTAAATAATTAATAAATTCCCTTTTTCCATTGACTATAGCCTACGGGAATCACTTAGGCTATTTTATCAATCTCCTGGAGAGATCATTTGGAAAGGGACATTATATTTTTATCCACGCTTAACCATCAAACCAAGAACCCGTTGACTAAGTTCTCAATTTAATAGCAAAGGGAAAACAAAAAAGCAACCAAATTTCTTTCTTTGGAGATTATCTAATTAAATTCCTACTCCCTTAACTATTTTCGTAAAGGTAGATGAGAATTGCTGGTACCTCCAAAACAAACAAGACAAGGTGGAGACAATATCTAATTAACAAGGGTGATAAGAAAGATTTTAAGCTTACCATATGCATTTCCAATTTGAGTTGTGTTGTTGAATCCAATGGTAACTATAATGCAAAGAACCATGAGAATCCAATTAATTTCAGGAATGTAAATCTGTCCAGAAATGTCTTTTGATGTGTGAAGGACCTTCACTCGTGGAAAACAACCAAGTGCAACTGACTGCCTAATGATTGAGAAGGTTGCAGATATGGTAGCCTGACTGGCAATAACAGCAGCTATGGTTGCAATGACAAACACGGGCCAATAAGTTGGGTCTGCAGGACAATATAATAATCATCAACCAAACTCATTTAATATTATTTGCTAAAACTAAACGTATTTGTTTATACATGCTAAAAAAACTAACCTGGAATAGACCTATAAAAGGCTTCGTGGACATCTTCTCGATGGTGTATAAGATATGCAGCTTGTCCCATATATTGCAAAAGCAGGCAAGGAAATACAATTGATGTGAATGCAATCTGCATAAATAGCAAAGCTGATTTTTCATACAGGGAAAACAAGATAAAACAGAAGAGTGAAAAAAAATGGAAGAATCAAATAGGAGAAAAACAACTAGAGAAGGTTCTCTTCATTCTAGAATCAAACATATTAGCAATTACCTGAACAGCTAAGGTTGAAAAATGGCCCAAATCAGCAAAGAGTGCTTCTGTACCTGGAATAATGATGAAGTTCATAGCAAGATGAGTTGTGCTGTTTAAGTAAATAAAACAATGTATTGACATAAAATCGAGAGGTAGAAATGAATCACTTCTCAAGAAAATAATTACCTACCTGTTATACTAAGCATAATCCCTCCAAGAGAAGCCCAGCTATGTTTCTTCCCTATTCTGAAATACCGCACTATATAAACTGGAGAAAAAGCTTTTAAGACAACTGTATCATGCTTACATATATTGTAAGCTCCAATACTTCCAATGCATAGGAACCAAAGGAGAACTGCTGGTGCAAATAACCATCCAACTTTGTCTGTACCATAATGCTGTACGCTAAATAGAATAACCAAGATGAGCACTGCAACTGCCACAACTACAGCTGCAAGAAATAAAACACTCCTAGTGCTATAAAATACCACAAAAAACATTGCAATTTCCTCCATCCTTTTCACAAACATTAGCAGAAAACAGAAAAAACAATTCAATCCCTGAATATTTCAATGGCATTTTTCCAGTTCCTATTAGGTAGTCATTTGATAAGACTGCTTATATCGATTTCTTGTAGCTGGGTAATTTTATTATTGCAGGCACAGAGGCAGACTGAAAAGCAAGAGACGCCATCTACAAGAAGTATAAATTGCTTATTTTGACCCTAGTTACAACAATCTCTTTCCGTTTAACCATTTCTCTTTTCATTCACTGACTATAATCTTGTTTGACATGCTAACAAAAATGCCAAAGCTTTGAAATGAGACGGGCATTGAAAGTTAGGTAAAAGTGCTGGATAACTCCAAACTATGCCACCAATAATAATGAAAAATAATCACAATAAGAAATGCATATCCCATAAACAAGGATAGCAAGCAACAAGCATTAAACTATCAAAAGATTCTAGCTCGCTTACCAGTGCTCATTCCAGGATGGGCTACCTTGATACCACCAACAGATGAAAGGACTGCAAAGGACATGCAAAATTATATGAGTACACCAACTAAGCTGTTTTAGAATATCCCACATAATGATATATACCGATGCCCTCAAGAATAAGAAAAGAACAAGAAAACCATTTATGCATAAAAAATTACTTACATCTGGTGTTAGCTTTTTAAGTAAAGTCAACTATTATTTACCAAGACCCCTATTCTAGAAGGGTTAAATAAGAGAGTACCATCAACTCTACCTCGAATGAGTGCTTTTCTAGGAAACAAAATATTTACTTTAAAAGACCATATTTGTATACATTATTTAGATACAAAGGTACAAAATGGTTCTAAGCACTAAGTACTTGTATTAAAGGGAACCATAGGAGGCTCCAATATCCCTCATTATGGGTACTTATAGGATGCATCCAACCACTGCATTAGGGCATATGTTGTTGGTGCATATGGTGTGATTCTAAGGAACTTAACAAGTGACACATAGCTTGGTACACATGCTGCACATTAATCAGTCAACCAAACTCAAAGTAATTTAAGTTTATAATAGGCAAGGAACCAATGAGACAATTATTTATTGCCAATGCATCAGCAGTGTGTTCGTAATTCAGATTATCCAATTCATCTTAACCCAAGTCACATGACACTGGGACATGGGGATGTGAGGACACAAGTGTCTGACACGAGACCTGTAGATCCCCAGAACACGACACACTAGGACATGTGTGTGTGTATAAATCCCGAGCTTCATGTAGGAGGTCTTGGGGTGGATCCCCCAGGCTAGATACCTTTGTTGTGTGCCTCACTCGATGTCTCTACCGAGTTAGGCATTGTAATCAATTTAGACAAGTTTACACCAGGTACCATCCATGAAATGTGGAGAAGTGCCCAAAGGTTTCCCCACAAGATTTTCCTTGTAAAAATTATATATATATATATATATATATTATAAAATACAATTACAAAAATAGATATAAAGCTGCAAAATTTTAGAACATTGATACAACTAGTAACTTATTACATCAAATCTACAAGGAATTAAAATACTTATAAATGTTTAGAATTAGAAGTAGAACCAAAAACTGTAGTTTTCTCATTGAGTCATTTCATGTCATCAAAATCAAAATGTATTACTAAATAAAAAAAGGGTAGAAGCTAGAACAATAGAACTATAGATAAAAGAATTTCATAGCCCGTTAGTCGTCTAGGCCCTCCTCCATGTCATAACCATAATCATCAAGATCATCACCATTTCCCATTGCCACCGCCCTCTCGTCCCTCCCCCTCCTTCTCCTCATCCATATCTTGTCCAATATCTACATTTGTTGTTGTGAAGGATGACATCTCAAGCAATGTTTTAAAAGTCAAAATCAAAACCCGCTAAGGGTCAAACTGGACTAGAACTAGAACTAGTTAAGGAACTTGTTTCTAAATTGCCTTACTAAAAGATACATAAAATATGAAAATGTTAATTAAAAAATATATATTCATGTACATCAATGCAAATCTAAACCATTAGACACGACACATGCAAATAGAGGGGGGCATCATTATATAACACTTACTTAGGCTTTGGAAGGGGTGGGACATTGATTTTTTTTGGAAAAGTTGTTCCAAAGATGTGTAAACTAGTCAAACCAGTTCAGGAACTGGTTTGGGGATGCAAGGGGTGAGCCAATCAAACCGACCAGCTTTTAAAACATTACCCTCACGCGGATCACCATCATCAAAAGTGATCAGATCTAGCACTAGTTCATTAAGATCCAAGTTGGCTAATTGTTGAGATCACAAACAGTAAGAGTGTTAAAAATAATTAAAAAGTACCTGGGCAAGTGTTTCTCATCACCTAGGCACCTAAGGAGTGAGAAAGTGCCTAATGTGGACCCTAGTCATTTAATTTGTGAGAGACATTAAAAAGTGACTTTTTGAGACTTAGGGAAAGTGGGTGAATAAAGTGATTTTATTTCCACCGTTGATCTCATATAATCTCAACCGTTGGATGAGACGACTCTTCACCTTCCCCCATGACGTTAGGAGGACGCACCCTTTCTAGGGTTATGCATTCATTTGTTGAGAGAGAAAGAGAAGAGGAAGTCGAGCTTGAGTAAGGAGAGAAAGTTGCAGAAGTGAGGGCACATTTCCCAAGGCAGCAAGCAAGCACAAAAATCGAGGAAGGTACAACACTTGAAAGGGCCGTACTGTATGGATTTTTGGGAATTCGTACCACTGGTTTTTGGGCACAAAAATCGAGGAAGGTACATCAGCTTTGTGGAGGCCGTATGGTACGGATTTGACAGTCCATACAACAGCTAAAGAGGAGCAGTCTGTACAGCAGGGGTACATCACGCATTCCAAGGCTGCGTGGAACGATTTTCGAGGTGCATTTATTGCACAGGAATTGGTACAACAAACACAGAAAAGAGGGCATGATTTTCGAGGAGTTTCGTACAACATTTATTGTTGTAGCAGTCGTACAGTCATATGGATTTCTAGCACAGATTTCAAGGAGCAGTCCATACAACATTTAATCCTGGGACAGCCATACATAGTACGGATTTCTGGCACATTTTTTGAGGAGCTACATTATGGAATTTTTCTGAAGGAGATTTGCTCAAATTTTTCTAAGATAAGTTTGTAAATTTTTGTAGAAGATTAGACTGCTGTAAAAGAATTTCTCTGAAGCTCAGAAATAATAAAAACTCGCTCTCTCATTGGTTTTCCCCTTGTGATTTTTTCCAGGGTCGCTGTTAGACCAAAAATCACTGTGTTAATTTTCTGAGTTATGTGTTGCTGATATGGTTTTATTTCTGCGTTAAATATTGTTCAAAATCCTCATGTTTCAATTCTGAAAATTTTATTTTATGCTGAGTTTAATTGGCTGTTATAAAACTGGGTTTGGGCATTAAACATTGGTTGAAAATCAACGAGAAATTTTACATGGTATCAGAGCTGAGTTAAAGAGAGGCAGATTTATATCAGCAAGTCAGAAAAGTGGGACAACAGTCACTTCACCGGACAGAATTTTGAATTTTTCATTTTCAGCAGAAAAAGGGTCAATGGCTACAGGTTTGAGGGTTGAGGACAGACTTGATGGGGCAACAAACTTTGGTTCTTGGAAAGAGAGGATGATCTTATTGTTGCAAAAAAAAAAGTTGTGGGATGTTGTTGAGAACTCCGCAACAAATCCTATGACTATACCCACTGATGCTACTCTTCTTGCAGCATACACTAAGAAGAGTATCAAGGCTAAGAGAATTATTCTTGATGCCATCAAGGATCATTTGATTCCTCATGTGACGGGGAAAACAAATGCCTATGAGATGTGGTAGTCTTTGACTAAGTTGTACCAGAGTACAAATGAAAACCGAAAGATGGTTTTGAGAGAAAAACTGAAGAGCATTAAAATGACCAAGGCTGAAAATGTCGTCACACATCTTACTAGGTTGACACAGGTGAGAGATGAGCTTGGAGTTGTGGGGGAGGCCATTGTTGACAGTGAGCTTGTGAGGACAACATTGAATGGAGTTTCCAAACAATGGGTTGTTTTTGTTGAGGGCATTGTGGCTAGGGAAACATCTTTGGGATGACTTTGTTTAGGAGGAGACCCAGAGAGGTTATGTGCATGGCAGTTCATCTACAGGTCATGATGAGGAGAATGTGGCTCTTGCTGCTAACAACAAGAAGAAATTCAGAAAGGGTCCTAAGGGAGGAAACAAACCAAAGGGTGAAGGGAAGAAGGACATGAGAAAAGTCAAGTTTGGGCACTATGCAGGTCAATGTCCATACACGAAGAAGCAGACAACAACTTCAGTAGCGGTGGAGGAGTTCTCCGCCAAGTTTGATAAGGAGTTTTCCTTAGTTGTGTGTCTTTCCACTAGGACCACTCATTATGATATGTGGTATATTGACAGTGGTGCCTCCCACCATATGACAGGGGTTCGTGAGCACTTGACAGATCTTACTCAAATTGGTGATGTTGAGGTAGTGCTTGGAGATGACCGGGTGGTCAAGGTAGTTGGTAGTGGGACTGTATCATTTCAGAGGGAGTCTTTAGCTCCCATATTGTTGAGAGAGGTCCTATATGTTCCTGGCTTGAAGAAGAACTTAGTTTTAGTTTCTTCTATTGAGGAGAAGGGCTATGAGGTGTTGTTCCGTGATGGGAAGGTGATCCTTTTCCCCAAGGGGTCCAATATCACTTCGGCCAAAGTGATTGGGACTCGACATGAGAAGCTATACAAGCTCATGTTCCAGCCAACGAGAGCATTATTTCATTCTACCAGCAACAGTGATCTATGTGAGCTATGGCACAGGAGGATGGCACATTTGCACCATGGGGCTTTGAGGGTACTGAGGGAGATTGTGACTGGAGTTCCAGATTTTAGTACAGAGCACCAGGAGTTGTGCAAGGGGTGTGCTTTGGGAAAGTACACCAAGACTTCTTTTCCTAGCAGTGATAGTAGAGCAGTAGGTACCCTTGATCTTATTCATTCTGATGTATGTGGCCCGATGTATTCAGCATCGTTGACTGGTTGTTTATACTATGTTATATTCATTGATGAATTCTCATGAAAGTCTTGGATTTTCTTCATGAAGACCAAAAGACAGGTCTTCAATCGGTTCCAAGAGTTCAAATCTCTTGTGGAGATCCAGACTGGGAAGAAAATCAGATTTCTGAGGACAGACAATGGGGGTGAGTATACCTCCAAGGAGTTCATGGACTTTTGTGCAGAAGAGGGCATTAGGAGAGAGTTGACTGTTCCTTACAACCCACAACAGAATGGAGTTGCTGAGAGGAAGAATAGGGCCATAGTTGGGGCTGCGAGAGCCATGCTACATGATCAGGGGCTGCCACTATTTCTTTGGGTTGAGGCATGCTACACTACAGTTTATCTGCAGAATAGGAGTCCACACAGGGCAGTGGGGAGTATGACTCCTGAGGACGCTTTCTCTGGGAAGAAGCCTGAGGTGGGCACTTTCGGATTTTTGGGTGCCTTACATATTCCCATGTCCCTTCTGAGAAGAGGACAAAGCTATAACCCACGACAGAGAGAGGGATATTTGTTGGGTATAGCGAGACTTCAAAGGCTTTCCGTATATACATTCCTTCCTTAAGGAAGACAGTTTTGAAGAGGATGGAGCCTTTAGGAAGTCACGAGGGACAGAGAGGGGTGAATAGTCATCACCTCAGATGCAGGTGAGTCTGCAGCAGACTTCAGTGACACAGAGTTCGGGGCCACTAGTTTCGATGACGACTGGTCCACAGGTGACAGGGCCACAGATGTCAGGATCGCAGGTTACTGGTCCACAGGTTTCGTGATCATCTTCTCCAGATTCTACTTTGGGATCACAGTGTTCAGGAGATGGGGTTGAGCAGGGAGAGTCCCCTCCATGGGACACTAATTCAGAGAGTAGGAAGCCCAAGTGGCTTCATGATACTTTGAGGGAGGCACAGGGTTCAGTGGGGAATCACAGGCAGGCTGTGAGGGAGAGTAAACCTCCCGAGAGATTTTGCAGCTACATCGCGATGGTGAGCAGTATCAGGGAGGCTGAGCCTTCCACTTTTAAGGAGGCTACTGGTAGACAGGTTTGGAGAGATGCCATGATGGAAGAGTACAATTCCATCATGAAGAATGATGTTTGGGAAATTGTTCCTAGACCTGAGGGGAAGTTAGTGGTGACTTCCAGGTGGCTCTATAAACTCAAGTATGTTGCAAATGGCAGCATTGAGAAGTACAAAGCTCGCTTTGTAGCTCAGGGGTTCTCATAGATTGAGGGAGTTGATTATGATGAGACCTTCACACCAGTTGCTAGATATACCTCGATCAAGTCAGTGATTTCCATTGCAGCAGAGATGGCTTGGAAGATCCACCAGATGGATGTGAAGATCGCATTTTTGAATGGTCTTATACAGGAGGAGGTGTATATTGAGCAACCATTGGGCTTTGAGGTGCATGGGAGAGATTCTCATGTGTCTAGACTAAAGAAGGAATTGTATGGGCTGAAACAAGCTCCCAGAGCTTGGTATTCGAGGATTCATGCCTATTGCGGAAGTTGGGCTTTGAGAAGAGTGAGGTGGATCCCAACCTATACTTCATTGTGGTTGGAGAGGATCCT
This sequence comes from Picea engelmannii, assembly GCA_009831015.1. Taxonomy (NCBI): domain Eukaryota; kingdom Viridiplantae; phylum Streptophyta; class Pinopsida; order Pinales; family Pinaceae; genus Picea; species Picea engelmannii. Next base: position 184,132 of record ML807587.1, read on the forward strand.
TTCATTCTCTTGCTATATGTGGATGATCTTTTCATTACAGGGGCAAAGAGACTCATCACTAGCTGCAAGGAGAGCCTTGAGTTTGAGAT
>ML807588.1:42620-58276 GCA_009831015.1 Picea engelmannii
GAAAAGTGCGGCCTAGTCATCTTATCATAGCCATAGAGGTTTATTGCAATTTTATTGGTTGAATTTGTCAAAACGTCACTTCTTGGCTAGCTAACCCTAATCCTGCAACAGAAATTATATAGGTGACGTCACACCTTCTAGATATCTTGTTTGGCATGCAACGTTGTGACATTTCTCATCTATCTTGATTGATTTTGAGCCATTGATTACATCTGTAAACTTGTTTGATAAAACGTTGAGCTCTTTGTCTTTCAAAACGACTTATTGATTAATGCTTGACGTCACCCTATAGTAGCAACAATATAGGTGACGCAACAACATTATATTTATGAGCAAACTTGCATTGTGATAATATAAAGGATTGATATTTAACATTGAATGCTCATTATCTCTTATGCTTTATTGAAGAAGTGATATAAGTCATTTGTCTTTGCTTAGCCATCATTTACTTCGTCAATAAAAGCATTCGATCATTTGCTCATGTATATTTGAAGATAGTCATTATATGCTTTGAAGAACTAACCACTGCAGCACATATTCTAGTTTTACTTGTCTTGTCTCGCAAACAGGTGCCAACCAGTGAAAGATCTCTCTTGACTATCTCATCATTGGCGGTAATCTGTGAAAGGGAACCTCTTATCTTGATCCATTATCCCTTAGTCCTTCTAGAACCCAGATTACATAGGGACGTCTCCCTTGGACCAGCCATCCTAAACAGAAAGAGCCCCCCATTGAGGTGACAGTGGGTGGGGAAGCTCCTATTACGTCGGTTTTAAGCCTTGACTCAAGCTGCCTAAACCCTTCCTACAAACCGTGCGATAACAACACCCATTGTTGTAGGCAAATTCTACCAAGTGCAGGTAGTCTTCCCATCTTGATGGTTTGTCCATCACATACATTCTCAGTATGTCTTCTATTACTCTGTTCACCCTCTCTGTTTGTCCATCAGACTCAGGATGATAAGTTGTACTAAAGTTCAGATTCATTTCGAATCCTTTGAACAATCCTTTCCAGAAATTTGAGGTGAATTTTGGGTCTCGGTCAAACACAGTCATTTTAGGAATTTCGTGCAATTGTGCCACTTCCTTTATGAAAATATCAGCAACATCTGTTGCCTTGTGAGTAGTTTTCAGTGGAATAAAATGGGCATCTTTTGTAAGCTTTTCCACCACTACCATGATCGAATCATGCAGCTTGCTTGTTCTAGGCAATCCTGTAATGAAGTCCATTGTCCCCACTTCCCACTTCCACTCAGGAATGGGTAAAGGTTGCAGCAACCCTGTTGGGTGCCTATGCTCAGCTTTAACTTTCTGGCACTCCATACATTTGGCGATGTATTCAACAATCTCTCTCTTCATACCTGGCCAAAAGTAATGGCTCTTGACTGCTGCTATTGTTTTCTGATATCCAGGGTGCCCTGCATAAGGCACATTATGCATCTCCTGCAAAATCATTTGTTTCAAGCACTGGACATTGGGTACAAAAATTATGTTCTTGTACAGCAGTATTCCATCGGTTTCCAATTTATAAATTTCCATCTTCTATGGCATCTTACCCTGCTATAGCTTGGCTACCAATTCTCTATACTACAAATATACATTTGCAGCTTATAGAATTGTTCTTTTAATATCAGTCTGATACATGCTAATGATTGTAGCATGTAATTCATTCACCCTCCTGCTGAGTGCATCAGCCACTTTATTCTCCTTTCCTTTGATATGCTTGATCTCAAAGTCGTACTCACACAGAAATTCCAGCCACCTACTTTGTCTAGCATTTAAGGTTGGCTTATCAAACAAATATTTCAGACTGTTATGGTCAGTTCTAAGTTCAAAACTCCTTCCCATGAGTTAATGCCTCCATTTCTTTAGAGCATGAACTATGGCTTCAAACTCCAAGTCATGGGTTCCATAGTTCTTCTTGTGCTCTTTTAATTTCCTAGACTCATAACAGATTACGAATCCATTATGACTGAGGATCCCTCCCAGTCCTTCTTTGCATGCATCAATGCATACTATGAAATCTGCATTTGGATTTGTGATCCTCAGGATTAGAGCACTGGTTAACAGTTGCTTCAATCATTGGAAACTTTCCTCACATCTCTCTATCCAGTGAAACTGCTTCCCCTTTCTTTGCAAGGAAGTGATAGGGTGAGATATCTTGGAAAACCCTGCGATGAACCTTCTGTAATAACCAGCCAATCCCATGAAGGATCTAACTTTTGTTACATTCCTTGGTGTTGACCATTCTCTAATGGCCTCAATATTCTCAAGGTCTACCGCTATCCCATCCTTTGAGATAATATGTCCCAAGTAATGGATTTGTTCCTGATAAAACGAGCACTTGCTCATCTTGGAATACAGTTGGTGCTCTCTTAGCACCTACAACACCATCCTCATATGTTGTTTGTGTTCTTCTTCAGTCCTGGAATACACCAGAATGTCATCCAGGAAGACAATGATAAACTTGTCTAGATAGTCCTTGAATACTCCATTCATCAAGCTCATAAAAATATCGGGTGCATTTGACAGTCCAAATGGCACCACTGTGAACTCGTAATGACCATAACTTGTTCTAAAGGTGGTCTTTTTTATCTCTTCATATTTTATTCTTACTTGGTGATATCCCGATCTTAGATCTATTTTCGAAAATATCTTTGCATCCTTCAACTAATCAAAGAGATCATCAATCCTCGACAGAGGATACTTGTTCTTCATTGTTACTTTGTTCAATTGCCTGAAATCGATGCACAATCTCAGTGTTCCATCCTTCTTCTTTACGAACAGGACCGGGGCACCCCAAGGTGACACACTTGGGAGTATATACCCCTTCTTCAGAAGTTCTTCAAGCTGCAGCTGCAACTCTTTCATTTCTGGCACACTCATCCTGTACGGAGCCTTTGACACTGGAGCTTTTCCAGGCATCAAGTTCACAGAGAAATCGATATCCCTTTTCGGAGGTAGTCCAGGTACTTCCTGGAATACATATTTGAACTCTTTAAGTACCTCATGATCCTCAATACTTGACACCTTATCCTTAAGTGTTTCCCCCACATCGGCTGCAAATAATTGACAGGCTTTTCTGTAGCACTTCTTCAGCTCCATTGCTGATATTTCTCTAACAGTAACAGCTCTAGGAATTCCTTGGACAGCTCTCTGATTCCCTCCTTCATATAAGCAAGTGAATGCCTTGTTCCGACAGTCCAAGATGGCATGGTGTTGGTCCAACCAGTCCATCCCAATTAGACGGTCATAAGAGCCTAACGGCAGAATGTTCAAATCATCCTTCGTGCTCAGTCCATTCATGTCTACAGGATAGGACTTGACTAACTCCATGACTTTCCTCTTGGTTCCTATAGCTAGCTGCACTAACCAAGACTTTTCATGTTTGCTTCTTAATAAATGAAAACTTCCCACCACTCTAGGGTCTATATAACTATGGCTAGCCCCTGAATCAACTAAAATAGTAAATGGTTGGTTTTTTATCATACCTTCTACTTCAATCATGTGCGACTGATACTCAGCTTTCTTGTTGTCCAGGGATGCATAGATCCTTGGAATTCTACTGCCCATGTCCTCCACTATTTCAGCTTGCTGAACATTGTGGAGAACTCTTACTTTATCATTTCTGTGGGGGCAATCTCTGTACCTATGGTTTTCTTTACAACCCCAACATTCCATAGGTGGTGGCCTTGACATTTTCCCACTCACTCCAACCTTCCTGGGCTCTCTAAGAGATAGTTGTTCTTGAGGAATGTTTCTGAAAAAGGGTGGTTTATTTCCCTTCTGCCTCTATTATTTCTTGAACTTTTTATGGTCATCCCAAGCCTTTCGAAAGGTAGGCTTTTCTCTTTGTTGTTCAAATAAGCACTCCTCTCTTCTTATCATTTCTTCCATAGTATTTGGGTCATCATACTGAATCTTATCCCCAATAGGAGGCGGTAATCCACTCAGGTACCTCTGAATCTTGACAGAATCATCTTTGATGAATGGAACATACTTCAATAATTCCAAAAAAATTTGTTCATACTCATCAATGGTCTTGTTGTCCAGCTTGAGTTCAAAGAACTCTTTCATATTTTTGTCATAATATCTTTTAGTTAAGTATTTCCTCTCAAAATACCTCTTGAATTCTTTCCATGCGATGTCCCTTTCCTTGATGTGCTGCACCTGCACAAGTTGATCCCACCACATGGATGCCTTTCCCTTCAGTTGATACATGGCAATCCTTCCCTCTGCATGAGAGGAATAATTCTGCAGTTGAAAGTATTTTCTCATACCCAGCAACCAAGTTTTGGCATCTTCCTCCTTCTTATGTTCTCCATCGAACGTTGGAGGCTTGATATTGTTCATTTCCCCTTTCAATTCATCCATCCCAGATCTCCTGTGCTTTTTGGTAGGAGATGGGCTTGAACTACTGTGTCCTTCCCTACTGGAATGCTTTGGGGAGCGACGACGATGTTTGTTGACACTCCTTGATCTTATTTTCCTCTCGGGGGTCCTGCAACTCTCTGTCTTGCTTGAGTCACTCTCTTTTTTTAATTTCTTTTCTATTATTTCTAGACTCTTCAACATCCTTAAGTTGAAGTAACCTTGCCTATCCCTGACTTTCATTAGCTTTCGGCTATCAACTTGGCGAGCCTGGGCATTTTTCTGCAATCTTTCAATGGTTTTCATCACATGCCCTTCCTTATCCAATTCTCTTCCGTGCCCATTAGAGTTCGATCCTTCGACTCCCAAGTTGATATCCCTTTCTTCTCTTTCGTTCTTTGAATTGGAGGCAATCAGCACCTCTTCCATTTCTATACTCGGCGTCGATTTGTGGTTGTCCTGACACTCGTTGAACTCTGCACACACAACGTGCAGTCAACCGAAGTTTGCCAAGCCTTAAACCCTTAATAAAACTACAACATTCATAAACCAACGTGAATAAGAAAACATTTTGATTCCATGAATTCTCTGAGCTCTGTTTGGCTCTGCAATTTTCCATGATAGCCCCCATTTTCTTAGTCCCCAACCCATGCATACACGGGTCGTGATCAAAAGCTAAACTGCTAGGTGCTACAAGGCTCTCCAAATGAAACTTTGGGTTTCGGGATTTCGAGGCTTCGGGGTTTCAGGTTTCGAGGTTTCAGGGCTTCAGGGTTTTGGGTTTCAAGGTTTTGGTCCCAGAGGTTCTCGCACTCTCTTCCCTCTCCAACTCTCGACTCCCAAACTTCCGACCTCTCTCCCCCTGGGCCCACAACACAGTTTTCTCCAACCAAGGTAGTGACACATGATGTCTTTAAGAAGGTCCACATCACTTCCGGCGATGTCATAGGGTCCCACCACTTTCACTTTTTGTTTCAGAGTTTTGGGCATCAGGAGTTTGTGCATCTACACATCTCGAACTTCTATTTGCCGAAATTTTGAAATTACGGTCTATTCATCTACTTGATCCAACGATCAAGTTCCTCTCCTACAATTTATGGTGTAGATAATTTCAGGATTTCAAGGTTTTGGGTTTTCCGTAACCAGAAGTTCACGATGCAGTGACTCCAAATCTCTTGTCGCTTCAATCCCCGAATTCCGATATGGAAATTCATGTATGAGATCAATGGTTGTGAGCCTCCCATGATCCGATGGTCTATATCTCTCCTATGCTTACACCTATCAAAGCTCTTCAACCCTAAATTCCTCGCTAGTTTGTTGGATCCGATGGCTCAAGGGATTTCGGCACTTCTTCCTAGAAGCGCTCGACCGTCCAATTCTACGCTTGTTAATCTCTTTCACGATTCGGGACTTGGAGTGACCAAGAATTTGGCCTACGCTCCAAGTTCACGATCCTTGAATTCAAAAAATGATCCAATGGTTCAAACCAACCACAATCAATGACCCACATTTATTCTAGATCATAGGGTGGTGAGTTTCTCCATCCACTAACCACCTTGCAACTTCTAGTCATCTTACGACCCTCACGATTTCGCGAGTTCTTCACAGAGAATTCTAACCGTCCAACTCTTCTTCTCAAGGACTTCTGGCCAATGACTTGGTACCCTCCTTCTGAACCTTCATCTACTTGATCCAACACTTCTGGTGTGGAGTTATCTCTCTCCCTGTGGCCATATACCACACCGACTGCAGTTTTATAATACCGCTACACCTCCTGAGCTTTGTAACATGGTCAAGTAGTCCGTTGACACTTAGAAACATTATGAGGGTTGAAATTAGTCATCCAGACACAATTTCTTCTCAAAACCTCGGTCCAAAGACCACTTATCCGGCCCATCCAGGCTCAGCGTTGAAACTAGGCTCTGATACCATATTGTAACGCCCCTAGCCGTCATCCCACTGGTCGAGCAAACGCTACTGTACGGAACAACATCATTCTCATACTTAATTAATAAAATGCATTTAAGTCATATTAAACACATTTAACTCAGAGTAAAAACAAGATTACTGCTAACATAAATAATCCCTGGCATTAACAATAATTCATATGCATAACGAATACGTGATAACATTGCAAGAATCATAGGTATGCAATTTAATTAATTACATAATTACAAAACATGGTGACACTTATCTTTGAAACTGTCACGCACCACCAAATTATATAAACTTGGCTCACCATCCTATAAAACATAATTATAATTCATAATGCAAGATCTATACTTAATAGACATGATTTACAACAGGGCTCGACCTTGGGGACATTACACATTAGCATTGTTCAAGCCATTTCCTATGTAATTTTCATCCATTATGATAGTGTTCATTTGTCTCTGAACCACTCTGTGAACCAATATATGAATCCATGCTCTCATCCACTGTCATATATCTGTCTAGACCTGCCAAGTGTTCTTATGAATCCATTTTTCCATACTATCCAAGACTTTACTACACAATGTCCATAATGTTGACCCATTTATCATTGTACTATCATGAAGTATTCACTACTACAATTGATTGTACTTCTGCTAACTGACTGCTCTTGATTTGTATATTCAAATTCTTCAAGTTGCTTGAAGGATGGTTCTTTGGTCTGTCACAACTATCACATAGACTCCCCCTGTCTAATATTCTTGTTACCTAGGAGTCTTTAAGCCAGATGGCTCAAAACAATTCCTACTCTGATGTGTATTCATCATCATCTTCATTGGTAGATTCATAATATCGTTGAGCTCTAACTTCTTTCTTTCTGTCCATGGATTCATATTTCACTACAATGCCTGAAAGTACAATATCTTGAACTTGTTCCTTATTTACATGTCCTTCTTTTATTTCAATTATTTTCCAAACCTTTCTGTATCTGACATCTTTCTTTTTCTCTGTAGAATTTTCTTCATCTCGTTTTATTGTCAATCTTGCGATCTCTAGGACTTGGTCTTTGTTCACCTGTTCTTCATGTTTTCTTATCCATACTTTCTTACATCTAATATCAGTGTTCTCTTTCATGGAAGTATCGATCATGCTTCTACAATCACTAGCTATGTGTTCGTAGTTATGACATTTGTAACATTCAATGTTACGTGGGGCCACACAGGCATTTCCTGCTTGAACATTTCTTTTATAATCCCTGGAACCTGGAACCTTATGTCCAAAGTTAGTACAATAAAAAAAATGACCATAAAATAAATTTACATACCTGGGAATAAATGATATTCTTTGTGGCGTAGTCCTTCTGAATTTTTTCCTTGACTGATCATGATCATGATTGAAGCTTCTTTGTGGATTGAACATGGATGGTCTTCTTGAATATGTATCTTCAATAGTTTTCTTATATTATGGTTGACCATGATTCCTTCCTTTGAGTACTTATGCATAACTCTTCATATTTTCTTCAGTCTTCTTTTCTAGCAACCTAGAGTGCTTCTCTTCATTCTCTATAATTGATGTCAATGTTTATGTCTCTTCAAAGTTCTTGTTGAGCTTGACGATTTTACTTCTCAATGCGACAACTTATTCTTCAAGCTTTTCAACCTCTTCTTATTTCTTCATTATCCGAGACTTCATGAATTCTTCTGTTCTTTTGGCTTCTTCAACCTGAATTTTTAATGTCGTTATTTCTTCTTCAAGTCCTTTCTCTTCTTGACCAAACTCTACCTCAAGTTGGTTTAGATTGTTAGTTCTTTCCATAAGATGATCTATCAATATCTTCTCTCTCATTTCTGCTTCTTCATTTTGTGCGGCTATGTTGGCTTCCAAATACTGATTTTGATATTCAAGATTTTCTTCGAACTTTCTGGCTTCTTCTAGCTGATTTCTTAAGTTCTCGATGACTTGTTGGGATTCTTCAAGAATGTGAACACTTTCTTTTTGTTTCATCAATTATTTCTTGAGTGAATTGTTTTCTTCTCTTAGTTCATCTAAATCACTAATCAATTCTGCTTCATAATTGTCTTCCTTTTCAATTAGTTTTTCTGTCTCATTTCCTTCATGGCATTCTATTTCAAGATGTCTTCATTTTTCACAGTTAAAGCAAAACAACATACCTCTGGTGATTATGTACTCTTGATCTTCCGAATATGTTTGACATGGTGAACATATTTCTTCTTGATCTATACCTACATATTCTTTGGCATTTTCTGAATCTGCGATGGGTGAAGAATATATATCATGCAACTTATCCCAAAGTTCTTTGGTTGATGAACATTTACCAACCCTTTCTCTTACCGGATTAGGTAATCCTTTCCAGATGAAATCCATTGCTATTTTTTTATTCTTCTTCAATTATTTATTGGCTGCAATCTTTGCCCTTTTTGAACTATCATATCATGTAACGACTCATAGCCAAATATAATACCCCTATGCCTGTAAAAACACTTTCATCCTTCCACTCCACATCTCATACTTTAAACCATTCTAGCCATTGAATAGTAGTAATCCATTCTCAGAATAATCCATGATCTCCTTCCAGTTGTTAAATTGTTTCTTGAAGGAACTTGCTCTAATACTAATTGTTGGATTACTGAGAGGGCGGTGAATCAGTAATAGAGCAATTCAATCCTTTTTAACCAAAAATTGAAAGTGTTATAACAATGTAGCATTATCATCCAATAGTTGCAAAGTAAATAAACAATGAACAAATGAGCAATCATACACATACACAGTACACCAATGTTTTTACGTGGAAACCCAAAGTGGGAGAAAACCACGGAATGTTTGTTCTTATGTCTTTAAGAATTACATTCATTGGAAGCATCAACTTCCTTTGTTTTACAGTTGCAACTGGAAGGAGCCTCCAACCCCCTAGTTTCTCAGGCTACAACCTAAGGGAAGCTCCAACTCCCCAATTCTGTGGCTACAACCAGAAGGAGGCTACAACCCCCTATGTTCTCCAGTTACAACTGGAAGGTGGCTATAACCACACGTCCTAGACTCGTCTAACTTCCCTAAAATATAAGTAGAATGATAGAACCATTGTCACACTATCACTGTGAGATATACGATTGCAAACCTGTAGTAATCAACCTGCACGAAACAACCTGTACCAATAACCTGTAACAACCTGTACCAATAAATTGTGCTAACATGTACCTCAACCTATACCATAAACAAATGCATCAACCATGCACCAAACATGTACAAATAACATGTCACAATAACCTGTCCAAACAACCTATCACAACAACATGTCTCATCAATCTTATCAACCAAATCAGATCTACTCACCAAGACAACTCTCAACCATATTCACAATACCACCAAGATGTGCATCAACCAAGCATATAACAACAACTCATAATCATCACCAAGATCAATATGTGCTTCTAAGAATATACCAAGACAAGTATGCTACATCATCCATAAAACATGTGTCAACAATACTACTAACAAGTGCCCAGCTATACACCTCATGTATGTGCCAACTCGTCAATAACTTGTCTCAACCATGTACCCAACATGTACCTCAACCAAGATCCCTCAAACATGAACCAATACTAAAATTTAGTAGATCTGTCTCAGATCAACTCTACAACAAGCCATAAACTCCCAAGAGGGCATCCAACATATTTACAAGGCAAACCCTCAACTTGATTCATAAATTCAACACTACACATATGAAAACCATACCCTTTTTTTCTTCTTGTAGCATTTTGTTGAGGTGGTTTTGCTATCGTGAATCCACTGCCGCGATTTTTCTGTCGCACTTTTACTGCCACACTTTTCCTGCTGCGATTTTTCTGTCGCACTTTTTATGCTGCAATTTTCCTACCGCACTTTTTTCTGCTACAATTTTTCTGCCACTTTTGTTGTCTCACTTTTTCTGCCACACTTTTTCTCTATCAATAATACCTACCCATATAACCTTACACAAAAATAGATATTCAATGATATTCAAGTGTGATTTGAATGAAAGACCCTTGCCTCTTATTTATACTTTTATGTAGCTTCCTCAAGGGGTTACCTTCTAACCATCTTAACCCACTTTCTTTATTTTAAGGTTAACTAACTTATAACCACTTGTCTACTTAACTTAACCACTTTCCATAATTAGTAAGTTCTCCATTAACTTTATTATTTAAATAATTTATTTTGCAACCTCTTTGACTTTTAGTACACTCATCACTTCACTTTATTATTTAAATAATTTCTTCTTTGCAAACACTTTGACTAATTTGACCTTTTGGGGCTTCTAGATGACTCATGAGAGTTGTCGAACTTCACATGGCCATAACTCTCTAACCGTGAAGAGTTATGTGATGTTATGTTGGCCCTTGGGTATGGAAGTAAGCGAAGAGTAAAGTAGAAAAGACGGAATGTGAACTATGCGGAAGACACAGTGACTGATACTGGGTTGAAGTGAGCAGAAGAGAAGAAAATACGGAGCAAAGTAAGAGAAAGCAATTTGTTGGAAAAGGAGAACGAGGATGAAATATCAGAAAGGAAGATGGATCATGGACAACTCAACACGTAGAAAAAGCCATCGTTGGATGCTTTGGAACACTGCGCGAGAAGGAAGGAAAGACAGGCTGGCGAAGCCCTAAAAATGCAAGTCAAGTTGACCTAGGGTTTTGGTATCTACAGTTTTGACAATTAGTTTTTGGCCTAAGGTTGTCGGTGAGTTATTGTAATGTATAAATAAAGGTCAAGAGGACCCGAGATGGGTTGTTTTCATTGTCGTTGTTGTTATTGTTCATTCCAAGTTTGTTATGAGTGATTATTGTAGTAAGAGAGAGAAGCATCGAGGAGTGAGGAAAGTTTGTGTTGTAATATCTTTAGCTAGGTGTGAAGATCAACCCTGTAGCTGGGTGCGCAGGGAGGGAAGACAGAGAGAAAGAGAGAAGATCTACTAGCTAAGAGAGAAGATAAGAACTATATGTTTTCATCTTAATACATTATAAATCACAGTTATGTTGATGTAGCCCTAGGGAGAGGGTGAACCACGTACATCTTTGTGTTGTGTGTGATTGATGTTGTGTGCTCTTGGTTATAGATATATTGTTATTGCATTATTGTGTTAGATCTGATAGATAGTTGTGCGAAGTAGATCTAAGTTGGTAATTGATATCTAGATGTTGTGTTGTTCTTATATCGGATCCACTTTGTATTCCCTTGGTTGTAGACATCTTTGTCCTGCAACCCCCCATAGCTACTTCGGGTGAGACTGCACCTGTCTTGCAGGTGTTGCCGAAAGGGCCAGTATTTAGGGCTTGTTGGTGCGCTCTTGGAGCTGAACCCTGGGTCTTCCCCTATGCCAACAAATGTTTTTGTTGTCTAGATAAGAATCTTCTTGAAGGAATGACCCATCAAACACAAATATTCGGAAGTGGATAGAAGATCAAGAAAAGGACTTCACTGAAGCCCAGAACAAGAACCCTGTAATTAGTACAGAGGATTGGTTGGGAAGATATATATTTACTAATATACACGAGATTTTTTTTGGAGGAATCCATCAGGAGCTATATGAGTGGATAGCTATGTTAGTAGATACCCAGTTTGAGATCAGATCTAGAACCCCTGTGGTTTGGACGTTGGCGTTGATCAAGAAGATCAAGAGAGTTGATAACGTTGTGTCAAGAGCAGTAAGTTTTGATAGCACCATTGGAGGGTACATCACTGATTTTGTTGTTGACAGAGTAGAGTCATATAGCCAAGCCGAGAGGTACTTCTTTAAGGGACCCAGAGGAAAAATTTTACACTTTTTAAAGTTGAAGATCAAGATGTTATTGCATGAGAAGAACATCTTAAAGGTACAATAGTTGGTTGGATTGGAAAAGGCTAATGTTCAAGAACTCGGACAACGACAGCGACACGGAGGTTGGACATACGCGTAGTGGGAGAGTGTTCAAAGAAGTTCCTCTTGCAAACTTGTTTAAGCAGAACTACGGGGACGAGGGTTTCTACAGTGGAGAAGAGGCAGATCTGACAGACGAAGAGCATTCAGAATCCGCTCGGGTAGAGGAAGGGAAAGATGAATAACCTCACTAGGAAGAGCCAGAAACTTCAGGTTCCACACCAACTATTGAAGTGAGTACTATCATTCCTCCTGTTGTTTCAGCAGCATTAAGCGACCAGGGTAATCAGAGTCACTAGAGCACTCAGAGCACTGTCACTAGCAGTCCACCACATATTCAGTCAGGAAACCTAGGAAGATATATGGAAGATGAGATGAGGTTACCCACCTTCAGAGGAGATGGATCTGAAGATCCTAATCAACATTGGTTTCTATGTGAAGCTGTGTCGAGTATTAAAAATATCATTGATGAAGCTATTAAATGAGCTCAGTTTAGTACTACCCTGAGAGATCGCGCATTGAGCTGGTACATGAAATTCGTCCAAGGAGTTGCACCTAAACCACTGAATGTCATTAAGACTGTGCTAATTGTCGAATTCAAGAAACCTAAGTCAGAGTCGCAGTGCATTACAGAACTAAAAGAAATCAAGCAGAGAATAATTGAACCTGTGTGGGAGTTTGATCAGAGATTTAAGACCTTGACATGCCATTTGAGTTTTCAGATCCCAGACGAGAAGAACAAGGAGTGGTCCATTGTTTCCTTCTTACCGCACATCAGATTTCCTCTGATGTAATAGAATATTTCTTCGCATGCGGAGGTGCTGGAGATCGCCATGAAGTTAGAATCAACCCCTATGGGAGAATCCAACTCAGGTATGAGTCAAATCTTGAGTCATCTAACTAGTTTATCTCTGCGGGTCGAAGATATGAAGAAGGACAAGGGAAAAGATAAAAGAGAAGATATCTGGTCCATTAGATGCAAATTAGAAAGCCATGACAAGGAGCATTGTCCCCTATTTCATGAGTATTTGGCATCTGGAGCCTCAAGTCCTTTAAATCAAGTTACCTTACCATGGTGTGAGGTATGTAGAAATAGACATCACCATGGGGAATGCTACTACATGAAAAAATATGTTCAGACACCCACAAATCTATATTGCACATTATGTAAGTCAGTGGGGCATGATGATAGGGATTGTAGGGCCTATGACCTCATGCATGAAAGGTCAAGGGATATATACAAAATTCAAGGCGAAGTACAACAAGAATGAAACACTGCACAATATAATTCTCGAGGAAGAGGAAACCTCAACCCTCACAGTGGATTCAGAGGAAGAGGATGAGAAGGAAGTATAGGTCAAGGTAGGGGACAAGTAATTTGTTATAACTGCACGCAGCCAAGACACTTAGCAAGGGACTGCCAGAACCCTTGTACCACTTGCAGCTACTGTAGCTTATTCGAACATGTTGTCAAAGATTTTCATGTTCTGGTAGCCAAACTTCAGGAGAGATGAGGACCTCAGCAGAACTCACAAGTGCAACTGATATATGTTGAACCTCGCGGAGAGGACCCTAGAGTCGTTGTTATCACTGGAGGAGGCGTTGTTACAAGATAAGACAAAGCGACCCAAGGAAAGACTACAAAAGAATCAGGAGTCAAGAAAGCTGCAGAGAAGACACGAGTTTTCTGTTAAGCCCTAATATTGGCTCATTACCTTTTAATTGGGGAATATTATATTAGTAATTTTATTTTATTTATGTCATCTTTAGGCCATTAGTTGTAATTATACATCCTAGTCTCCTATATATACCAAGGAGACATTTTCATTTTGAATCATCTTGTACTTGAACATTTAAGTGGGGTAAAAGGAGGTTTCCCCCTCAAAGAGGCTTATTATCTAAAATTATCTCTTTTTCAAGGTGTTGAGTACTTTTTTTGAGGTTTTTCTATGCTATATTGATATTTGATTCTTAACATATGGTATCAGAGCTCAAGGTCTTGGGGTTTCTCTGCTACATCTGACACACCTTGTCATTTTTGCTATAAATTTTTTTCTACAACGTTTCAGAAGGAATGGATTGGAGGATATTTAGTAGACAGATCAAGGTATGTTGTGTTCAAAATTCAGCTTCTGAGGCCTTATACTTTTGGAGATACATCTTGTACACAATAGGGTTCTAGAATCATCTTGAACTGAGTCATTGCGTAATTTTCGCTATAAAAAAAATTCGGTAATGTTTCAGACCCTAAACTCTAGAGGCTATTTATAGAAAATAGTAAGGTATCTGTGGTAAAAATTTCATCTTCTAGGTCATCTTAAATTTTTAGATACACCATGTGTAAGATAGGGTATCTGACTAGTCCTATTGACTAGTATCCAAAACGTGTTCCAGGTAAAACAATCATAACTTCTTCCTAGAGTATCAAAATTGAGTGGAACTGGTTTCATTGGATCGTGGAAAGTCTATAGTATTTCTAGTGTGAGTTTTAGAATTGTATATCAATTATTTTGTGTGTGGCACGCTATACAAGTGAGATCTCTTGGAAAGGCCAAAAATCGGCAAGTTGTGAGGAACTTACTGTAAATTCCACTTGGCACATCCAATTTTGATCAGACCTATGGCATTGCAGAGAAGAAATATTAGAGAACTACATAAAATAAAGTTTCATACCCAGAAGGGCCAAAACTTGGGAGATACAACAGAAGAAATATTGTCTAGCAGAACCACTTCAAAATCAAGGTTCAAAAGTGATACTTGGCCAACATGCCACCCAAAAAGGGAACTTCTACACCAAATAAGCCTCCAGACAATCCTACTTGGACTCTTGATGAAGGTGAAGAAATGCATAGGGACATAAATGATTTAAAAAAGAAGATCGTAACAAAAGATGAACTACAAGAGATAATGGAGGGTTTAAAAGGGGAGATCATGGAAGTATTGAAAAATTTTGTAATAGAGAAGACACCTGAAAGTGAAAATGCATCTCATGAAATTCATGATGAGGACACAAGGAAGGTGAATCAAGAATGGAGAAACTCCAACTTGGGTTTGAAGACTAACCACGTTCCTAAGATTGATATGAGGAAGTTTGATGGCAAGGACCCAATCACATGGTTACTTCAGATGGAGCAATTCTTTGATCTCCATAATGTGCCACATACACAAAAAATATGAATTGCTTCTTTATATTTAGAACCTAATCAATTTGTATGGTAATGATGGCTTTGTTCTCGAAAATCACTCGTCACTTGGACAATTTTCACGGAAGAAATGATAGCACACTATGAGGAAACAAGGAGAAATACCTTCTTTAGCCAATTGATAAATCTCAAGCAAAAGGGTTCAATTACCGAGCACATTGAGAACTTCCAAAGATTGAATATAAAGGTAACTGATATTCCAGATGAGCACTTGATTGATGTATTCATAGGAAC
>ML807588.1:60926-89176 GCA_009831015.1 Picea engelmannii
CCCTTGGCAGAATGGTGGTATAACACTTCCTTTCATACTACAAAAAAAATGACACCATTTATGGCACTTTATGGATACCACCCTCCTTCCATCACTTCTTCTCTAAAAGAAAAATATAAGGTTCAAGTAGTGGAAGATCACATTGAGAATCAACAACAAGTTCTCCAAATCTTAAAGGACAACATGACCATGGCACAGAATCGCATGAAACAACAAGGAGATCAACATCGTAGTGAAAGAAGTTTTGAAGTAGGGGATTGGGTGTTTTTAAGACTACAACAATACAAACAGATGTCCCTCAAGCAAGCCAAGAAGGATAATAAATTATCACCAAAGTACTATGGCCCTTATAAGGTGTTGCAAAAGATTGGTACTATGGCATACAAATTGGAGTTGCCTGCATCTTCACAAGTACACCCAGTTTTCCATGTTTCATTCTTAAAGAAGGTTATAGGTGACAAGATCCCAGTTCAAACTATATTGCTAGAAATTGACAAGGAAAGAAAAATCATATTGGAGCCTGAAGCCATCACTGACACAAGAATTCGCCAGCTGAGGAATAAATTCATTTCAGAGTATCTCATTAAATGGAGGAAACTACCGGTTGAATATTCCACTTGGGAAGATGAGTCTTTTATACAGAAGCATCCAAAGTTACTCAAGTGTTGCGGACAACACTTGTCTCAAGCGGAGGGGCATGTTAAGCCCTAATATTGGCTCATTATCCCTTAATTGGGGCATATTATATTAGTAATGTTATTTTATTTATGTCGGCTTTAGGCCATTAGTTTTAATTATACCTCCTAGTCTCCTATATATACCAAGGAGAGATTTTCATTTTGAATCATCTTGTACTTGAACATTTAAGTGGGGTAAAAGGATATTTCCCCCTCGAAGAGGCTTATTATCTGAAATTATCTCTTTTTCAAAGCGTTGAGTACTTTTTCTGAGGTTTTTCTATGCTATATTGATATTTTGTTCTTAACATTTTCAATGCAAAGAAAGAAAAACAAATTTTTTAGGAGGCTAGAAAAGAATTCGGGAGAGACCAATGTTCTTCATCAAAGACACAACCAAAAGTAAGATAATGTGGAATGCCTCTGGCATTCGATCAGTTTGCTCTGCCAGGAGAAGGAAAAGAGGTAAGCAAGCTCATGGAATTCTTATATACTTGTATTAAGTTGATTCAGGATGAAAGCGATGTACAAGAGCTACAAAATTTAATCAGATAGTACGAGCTAGGAAAGATAGATCCCTTGTTGAATAGAGCAGTACATCAAGTCTCTAAAAAGATAAGGACAAATAAGGAACTACACCTAAATGCTCAAATTGGAGAGTATGATATAGACTATTTGGTCCTCGACTGAGGGTTGGCGATCAATGTCATGATGAAGCAGACCTAGGCACTGATGAGAAAACCTAAGTTGATATATTCCCCTATCAGGCTTAGGATGGATAATCAGCAAGTTGTAAGCCCCTTTGGAAGATTGGAACATGTCCTTGTGGACATTGATGCAGTAAGGATGTTTTCATACTTCGAGGTGATTGAGATAGTTGATGATATTTGTCCTTACCTTGCGTTGTTAGGAATTGATTGGGCTTTCAATAATTCCACTGTGGTTGCTTTAAAGAAAAGAAGAATGACGTTTGAATGAGATGGCCTTAGGGTCATTGCACCTTTGGATCCCGATGAAGGTCAAAGATACACAGAACCCATCAGAGAAGAATACCGCGCATATGAACTAGAAAACATATACAAATTAATAGCCAAAAAGTAGTATTACATTAATCCTATGGTGGATGGGAACCTAAGCTGGCGAAGTGATAGCGCATGTTCATCAGATTCAAAAGAAGCACTGGAGAACTGGTAGAAGAAAATGTATGAAGTATCTACAAGGAGATGTGCTAGATTAACCTGAGAAGTTTGTTGGATCCACACAACAGTAAGTAACTTGCCCACCTTTGATGGTCTGAATCATTTAGAAGCATTCTTGATGGAATTTGAAGAAATTGTACCAACACAACAAAGATTGTTGGCAATGGATGAGGCCTTGAAATCAACTCCGGCAATATGGTGGGGGACACACAAAAACAACATTATAGACTGGGTACAATGTCGCACTTTGATGACAGCGCAGTTTTCAGAGCAAGTAGAAGGTTGTGAAGCTAGGTACACAGGTCGAAGTTGTCCGAAGGACCATGTGCAAAGTTGTGAGGAAGCCTAGAGTAGCATTCCTCAAGAGCAGTGGGTGCACAAATTCATCAACACATTGGACACAACCCCTATCAACTGGTATCTTCAAGCAAAACTCTGCCTCATCACTGCAAATTGGGAAGGTATGACCCAGAACTTTGTAACTACCTTTTTGTTTTAAATCCAATATCCTACAGTGGATCAAGCATTATAGATTGTAAGACAGAAATTATTTGAGGAGGCACCTAGCCTCCCTTTGGAACAAGAAGAGGACAAATGGATCGTGCCTCTCCAGAAACTACAAGGCTATTACAATATCAATGCTGACGAAGACGATGATCCTAGGAAGGTGAACATCGCCGAAATAGAAGGCCAAAGAGATATAGAAGGACCAAGAATTGTGCTATTTTTCATTGGACAACCAATTAAAATCAAAAAGGTCAATATTGGAATAGAGCAAACACTAAAGCTTGCAAATGTTGGAGATTATTGGTATGATTCCACTATTGACAAGATCACAGAGTTACTGCATGAATATCAGGACTTGTTTCCAACCAAGTTCACTGATATAAAGGGCATTAAAGGGCCCATGGGAGAGATGAGGATCCCTTTGAAACTAGATGCAAGGCAAGTTAAACAGAGACCCTGCAGATTGAACCCTAAATCTAAGGATAAAGTGAAGATTGAACTCGATAGAATGTTGGAAGCAGGAATCATAGAACATGTTGAAGAATCAGAATGGATTAGCCCTATGGTGGTGAAGGATAAAAAGACTGGAGAGATCAGGATCTGTGTAGATCTCAGGAAGCTGAATGATGCTTGTTTGCATGACCCATTCCCTACACCATTTACTGACAAAGTGTTAGATAATGTAGGATGACAGGAGGTATATTTTTTCACGGATGGATTTTCAGGATACCATCAGATCCGGATTGCCAAGGAAGATCACCATAAGACCACATTTGAAACAAAATGGGAATCCTACCAGTATACAGTGATGTCATTTCGATTGAAGAATGCCCCAGCCATCTTTTCCAAGGTAGTGGTCGAAGCGTTCAAGGAGTTTTTACATAAATTTCTAGAAGCATATTTTGATGACTGGATTGTTTTTAGCTTAATTAAAAATCATATTGAATGTTTAAGACTAATGTTGGATAAGTGAAGGAAGTTTCAGATTGCCTTGAAACTGAAGAAGTGCATCTTCTTTTCACCCATTGGAGTGTTGTTAGGTCATATTGTGTGTAAGTGGGGACTTCTGGTAGACCCATCTAATATTGTTATTATAGTTGATCCGCCCCCTCCTACTTCAGTCAAATAGTTGCGCACTATGTTGGGACACACTGAATACTACAGGAAGTTCATTAAAGGCTATGCACAGATCATAGAACCCATGGAGAAGATTTTGAGAAAAGACTGTTAGTTTCATTGAACAGAGGAATGCCAACAAAAACAAAAAATAGTTACTGCGCCTATTCTAGTTTTCCCAGATTGGAGCAAGGAATTTCACATGCATGTCAATGCATATTCTATTGCACTAGGAGCTATGTTAGCACAACCAGGAGCTGGAGACATTGACCACCCATTAGCCTTTGCTAGCAGAAATATATCAACAACTGAGATTAATTACAGCACCACTGAGAGAGAAGGGTTAGCCATGGTGTATGTGCTACAAAAGTTTCTCTACTACTTGTTGGGAGGACACTTTAAAATGTTTACTGATCACTTTGCGCTGAAATACCTAGTCAACAAGCCAGTGTTGGGGGGGATAATATGCAAATGTCTTCTACTATTTTAGGAATATGATTTTGAGATTGTGGTTAAGCCAGGAAGAATGAACAAAGGTCCTGACCACTTTCCGAGGTTGGAACATGGAGAAGAGCCTACTAGTTTGGAGGATACACTGTCGAATGCACAGTTGCTGGCCATTAGAAAGATTGATGATCACTTCGCGGAGATAGTCCAGTTCCTATCAACAGGAATGGAACCCAGTGAATATTCAATCACCCAGAAGAAACAGTTGGTAGTGCGTGTTGCAGACTTTTCACTTATATTTGGACAGCTATACAAGATGGGACCTTATGAGATAATGAGGAGGTGTGTTATGGAGGTAGAGAGACCATTGATCCTTGCATAAGCTCATGAAGGCATCGCAAGAGGACACTACGAAGGAAAAGAAACAACACAGAAGGTTCTTAGAGTTGGCCTCTGGTGCCCTACCTTACACAGAGATGCTAAGGACTATTACAGATCCTGTGATGTATGTCAAAGAGTTGGGAAACCGTCCAGAAGAGATGAAATGCCTTTAACACCACAGCTGACCCTACAAGCATTTGAGAAATGGGCCATTGACTTCATGGGACCTATAAACCCACCAGGAAAGCACACAAGATCCAGATACATAATCACTGTGACAGAGTACTTGACCATATGGGCCGAAGCAAGAGCAGTTAGAGATTGTAGTACAACTACAACTGCGTGATTCATATTTGATGACATCATAACCAGGTTTGGATGCCAAAAGATCCTTATGAATGATCAAGACACACATTTTATTAATAATACCATTGAAGCCTTGACCAAGGAATTTGCAGTCCATCATCAGAAAAGCACACCCTACCACCCGCAGGTGAATGGGACAGTTGAAGCATTCAATAAGATCTTGGAGACAGCGCTGACGAAAATTTGCAGTGTGAACAGGGATGACTGGGATTTAAGAGTACCAGCACTACTATGCGCCTATAGAACCATTTGCAAGAAACTAACAATGCAGACCCCCTTTAAGTTGGTTTATGGTCTCGAAGCAGTTGTCCTGATGGAATATTTGGTTCCAAGCTTAAGAATCGCAACCTTTACAGATATGGATGACACTGGAATTGTTCAAGAGAGGCTCACACAGTGGGTCGAACTAGAAGAAGATAGATTTATTTCAGGATTCCATTAGCAGGTACAGAAGGAAAGAGAAAAGGCCTACCATGACAGACACATCAAGAAGAAGGCATTTAGGTAAGGCGATTTGGTACTGATATACGACAGCAAATTCATGAAGCATCCAATAAAGTCAAGAACACATTGGTTGGGGCCATATGAGGTTGTCTATGTCATGGAAGGAGGAGATGCACAGTTGAAGACCTTGAATGGAGAATGGAAGGTTTGGCAAACGGGAGTCGGTTGAAACTATACTATGACAACTAGTTTCCTCGCAGCTCTCACTAAAAGCATAAGGAAAAGGATCCAGATACCAGGTGCAGTTGAAACTGGGTACCAGACACATGAAAGATAGTCTGCACACAGTGGGGAAGGAAAGAGAAGAAAGAACAGGCTACTCTGCGCAGCCTGAAGATGAATCAAATCAGAAGGATCATATATGAAGTGCCTTGGGACGAGTCACAGGTGAGTGTTAGGGGCCTGTTGGCCCTTGGTTATGAAAATAAGCGAAGAGTAAAGTAGAAAAGATGAAATGTGAACTACATAGAAGACACAGTGACTGATACTGGGTCGAAGTGAGTAGCAGAGCAAAAAATATGGAGTGAAGTAAGAGAAAGGAACTCGTTGGATAAGGAGATCGAGGATGACAGATCAGCAAGGAAGATGGATCGTAGACAACTTAGCAAGAAGAAAAAGCCATCATTGGATGCTTTGGAGCACCACACGAGAAGGAAGGAAAGACAGGATGGTGAATCCCTGAAAACACGGGTCAAGTTGACCTAGGGTTTTAGACACCTATGGTTTTGGTATCTAGGGTTTTGACACTTAGGTTTTGCCCTGAGGCTGTCAGTGAGCTATTGTAATGTATAAATAAAGGTCAAGAGGACCTGGAATGGGTTTTTGTCATTATCGTTGTTGTTATTGTTCATTCCAAGTTCGTTATGAGTGATTATTGTAGTAAGAGAGAGAAGCATTGAGGAGTGAGGGAAGTCTATATTGTAAGATCTTCAGCTGGGTGCGAAGATCAACCCTGCAGCTGGGTGCGCAGGGAGGGAAGACAAAGAGAAAGAGAGAAGATCTTCTAGCTAAGAGCTCAAATAAGAACCGTATGATTTCATCTTAATATATTATAAAGCACAGTTTTGTGGACGTAGCCCTAGGGAGAGGGTGAACCACATACATCTTTGTGATGTGTGTGATTGATGTTGTGTTCTCTTGGTTATAGATATATTGTTATTGTGTTATTGTGTTAGATCTGATAGATAGTTGTGTGAAGTAGATCTAAGTTGGTAATTGATATCTAGATGTTGTGTTGTTCTTGTATCATATCCACTTTATATTCCATTGGTTGTAGACATCTGTGTCCTGCAACGCCCCATAGCTACTTCAGCTGAGACTGCATCTGCCTCGCAGGTGTTTCCAAAAGGGCCAGTAGTTAGGGCTTGTTGGTGCACTCTTGGAGCTGAACCTTGGGTCTTCCCCTGTGCCAACACGTTCCACATACCATCGGAAATTGCATGACATGTACTATTCATCCAGAATAGTCTTACCTTAAAATATATTAAAACTCATACCATTATACGTCAAACAAACTTGGGTCCATTACCCAAACCTTTGTGCTATTGGAATTTGCTATTGGACTTTCTTCAAGGGTTGACATCAATGGCAACCAACCCAAATAATCAACACCCTTTTTCAGGAATAATTCCCAAGAAAATCAGCAAGGTCAAGTCACCCAAAATGAACACAAGACTGCAGATTCATTTGGAAAAAGGCCATGGAAGTAGTCAGTGTAATGTTGGGGATGTGGGAAAAATCTTTTATATAATGATTTCCCTCATAAAAAATAAAGAATGAGAATTGTCCACAACATTAAAGAGGTTGAAACAGTGGAAGACATGGGTAGGATCATGCCAAGGATTTATGCAGCCTTGGATAACAAGCATGCAGAGTATCAATCTCCCATGATTGGAGTGGAAGGTAAGATCAATAATGATCCCATAGCAATTTTAATTCATTCTCGAGCTAGCCATAGTTAGATAAACGCTAACATTGTTGAAATATTTCACTTGCAAAGAAGTAAGCAGAAGAAATCTTCGTTAGTTCAGTTAGCCACGGGGGCTAAGAGGAAAATCAATGAGTTGGTTAAAGATTGTCTCATAGACATGAATGGACTCAATACAAAGGTGGATGTAAACATCATATCATTGGGTTCATATGAATGTCTAATTGGCATGGATTGGTTGGAAAAACATCATGTTGTCCTAGACTATTACAACAAGACAATCATGTGTCTTGATGAGGAAAGGCATTAAGGGAATATTCAAGGCATTTCAAGAGTTTTAGATGTTAGAGAAATTACAGATATGCAGTTGAAAAAGAGCTTCAGGAAAGGATGTCAAATATTTGCAGCCTATATGGAGGAGGCAACCAAAGACAAAGTTGAAAACATTGAAGACCATCTAGTTTTGAGGGATTTTGAAGATGTTCTTAGAGAAATTATGAGACTACCACCAAAAAGAGACATTAATTTCTTTATTGATTTGGTGTCAGGAGTTGCCCCAGTGTCTAAGACACCTTATAGAATGGGTACACCAAAACTAAAACAGTTGCAGATGTAGCTTGAAGAACTTTTGAAGAAGGGGTATATACGCCCAAGTGTGTCACCTTGGGGAGCCCCAGTTCTTTTTTTGAATAAGAAGGATGGAACCTTAAGGTTGTGTATTAATTTCAGGTAGCTTAATAGGGTTACCATAAAGAATACGTATCATTTTCTGAGAATTGATGATTTGTTTGACCAACTGAAAGGTGCAAGCATCGTTTCGAAGATTGACTTGAGATCGGGTTATCTTCAAGTAAGGATAAAGGAAGAAGACATCAGCAAGAAAACATTTAGAACAAGATATGGGCATTATGAATTCATAGTACTTCCATTTGTGCTATCAAATTCCCTAACAAATTTTATTTTCCTGGTAAATGGAGTGTTCAGGGAGCACCTGGATAAGTTTGTGATTGTGTTCTTAGATGATATCCTCGTTTATTCTAAATTAGAAGAGGAACATGAGAAACATTTAAGAATGGTGTTGCAAGTTTTAAGAGAGCATAAATTGTATGCTAAGCTAAGTAAGTGCATCTTCTATCAAAAGAAGATTCACTACTTGGGGCATATAATTTCAGCAGCAGGGATAGAAGTTGATCCTGAGAAGATAGAGGCCATTAGAGGATGGTCAACACCAAAGAATGTGACAGAGGTTAGATCATTCATGGGTATTATCAATTATTACCGAAGATTCATAAAAGGGTTCTCAAGGATTGCAAGTCCAATCACTTCTTTTCAACAGAAGGGAGTGAAATTTGAAAGGAATTCCAAGTGTGAAGAGAGTTTTCAACAGTTTAAGGAAATATTGACAAGTGCACCAATATTGGAGATTGCATATCCAATTGAATATTTTGTTGTGTGTATCGATGCATCCAAGGAAAGACTCAATGGATTTATTAGTTAAAAGGATCATTTGGTATGCTATGAGTCTATAAAATTAAAAGAGCATGAGAGGAATTATGTTACACATGACTTGGAGTTAGCAGCGATTGTACATGCATTAAAAATGTGGAGGCATTACCTCATGGGTAAGAAATTTGAGCTAAGAATATACCATTGTGGTCTGAAACATTTGTTTGGATGACCAACACTAAATGCTAGACAAACTAGATGGTTGGAACCTGAGCGAATATGACTTCGCAATTAAACATATAAAGGGTAAGGAAAATCAAGTAGTTGATGCACTCAACAGAAGAGATCATGAAGTGCATGTGGAAGCCATCAGTATGTACATGATAGATTTGAAAGATCAAATTATTGCAGCATCAAATTCAGATCAACAATATGTGAAAATGAAAGAAACATTACAACAAATTAATTTTCAATAGAAATTTAATTTCTATGAGCTGAAAGAAGATGCAATTCTCATGTACAAGGGAAAAGTATATGTGTTTAATTCCAATGAGCTGAAAAATAAAGTTCTAAAGGAAATGCACAATGTGCCATATGCCAAGCACCCAAGATATTAGAATACAATTGTAGTTGTGAGAAGCCAATACTTTTGACCGGGAATGAAGAAAGAAGTCGCTAGTTCCATAGCCAAATGTCTAGAATGCCAAAATGTGAAGAGATAACATAGACACCTAGCATGTTTTCTACAACCATTGTCAATTCCAGAATGGAAGTGGGAAGTAGCTACAATTGATTTTATTACTAAGTTGCCCAGAACAATGAAGCAACATGGTTCCATCATGGTGGTGGTGGATAAATTGACTAAAGACTACACACAAGGCAATAAATATCACAAAATTTATATGAAGGAAATTGTTAGGCTACATGGAGTGACTAAGACAACAATTTCAAATAGAGATCCAAAGTGTTGTGTCCTTTTCATCACTCCAATGAGAAAAAGAAGGGCACTTGCAAGTCTAGTTGGGCCTGCTAGACAGGACATAGTTTAGTGTATGAATCAAATGACTCAATCACATGAAATAAACAAACAACTAAGCTAACAACAACTAAAGAAATAAAAATAAAATGCATGAGGAAATTAGAACCAAAATTAATCAAACAATTGACCAATAATCATGTCATCAATGGATAAGTGTATTAATGGGCAAACACCGTAGAGAAAGGGGGACTTATGGATCCCCTCTTCCTCCTTGGGAGGGCTCTTTAATCCCCTATGTGAGAGCTCTTCTTACAAATGGTAAACTAGAAAGCAAATGGTGAAGAAATCCAAGCTTATTCACTTAAGAGGTGAGGTGAATAGCTTAATGAGATTATGCTAGTATGCTCCAAGAAGAAAAGAGGTTTCTTGTAGGAGAATACAGGCAGTGTAATAATACAATGACAATGAGATTCTTGAATTCATAGTGCACCCATGGCCTCTTTTTATAGCAAGTCTTTGAGGCAATCTCCAACTAGTCTTTAGTGTGAATAAGGGGCCCTTTAGGGCACCCTTAGGTCTTTGACCAGCCCCCCATTCAGATTCAACTCGGATTTGAGGGTCAAATCAAGTTGGGACCTGGTCCAGAAGTGCGTGAGGGGCTGAAAAGAACCATAAATGTGTCGTTGACAGGAGTGCGCAGTTTTTCTCGTACATAGTCGTGCATCGGGTGCATGTACGCTTTTCTGGTGTTTTTAGCAAGCACACATGTGTGCGCTTCCTTTAGTGTTTCAG
The DNA here is from genome assembly GCA_009831015.1 of Picea engelmannii. Taxonomy (NCBI): domain Eukaryota; kingdom Viridiplantae; phylum Streptophyta; class Pinopsida; order Pinales; family Pinaceae; genus Picea; species Picea engelmannii. The sequence continues at coordinate 71,268 of ML807588.1, forward strand.
GGCATGTCAATTTATTGACCATTTGTATAGTTTGTGCCTTTTGGAAATTCATTTTTGGGGATACAGGTGAACTAATAGGTGTTTGGAGATGTTGGATTCGTGTAACCATTTGCGGACGAAATTTAAGTGATAACAGATGCCCCCTGATGGGTGAGGTTAGGAGCATACATATAGTCGAAATACATCAATGTTTCTTCTACTGAGAGTACCTTTGTAATGAAGAGTGTTTATAGGAACTACAAGAGGGATCTGTAGAAGGGAGAGGGGAAACTGTGGGACCCAAACCTTTCTCTAGGTAGGAAAAATAAAAGTTGTATACAAATGAGGCTGGCATGCCAAATGCTCATGTCATGTAACTCAAAAGAAATGTAAGATAGTAACTGAAGTTGTATGCTGATGTAGATAAATGCAGTGCCCTCCAGGGAAGTTTGATAATGATAGATGACAATTCTGATGGTGACCAACCTCAGAAAAGAGGCAAGGACGTATGTAAGAAGTGTCGATGACTTGTAGGCATTGATGGCCAAGAAAATTCAAAGGTCTTCGGCTAGTATAAAACAACTGCAATAGTTTCATAGTAAGTAAGACCCATCGTAACATGAGAGTGTGTTGAAGTTGAATGTTAGGGGGGTCAACGACAGTAGAGAGCAATGATGGTTTTCTCTATGTCGTCTGAGACTCATCATTGTAAAGGTAATGAGAGTCAAGATATTGTCGCCCTTCTGGAAACTATGTTGATGTCGACAGAAAGGGAGACGCGACTCTAAGAAGTGAAAGGGATTCATGAAATCCACGGAATAAGATTAGAAATTTATGAGGAACATGGATGAAGTCAAGACACAATGGGACTCAAGACTACCCGTGGTTGGGGACATATGTGGATGATGATTGGCAGCAACCATGGAACTGGATCTAGTGTCATAGGGACGACTAGATGTGGGTTAGATTGTGCCAAAGGCGTGACAAAGTGGAAAAACTTAGAGATCAAGGGTACATGGACTATGGGATAATCAGGGTTTATGAATGATGTCAACATGAGGAGAGGATAGTAAATGCCCCAACCAAGGGTGTCATGGGTTTCTTTTCCATAAAAAGAAGGTCGTCAAGGGGCGACAACAAAAGGCTAAGTAAATGTTGGAAACAAAGGTTTTTGTACAATTGTTAAATGAATAAAGAATAATTTGGGATGAGTGTATAGATACAGAAATGGGTGCCTTAGTGCAAGATGGCTTGGCATGTGAGGGCACAAGTGATGCGGAGAACTGGTGGAGGGTGGGGGCCCCATGGGTGGGTTTATGTATGAGGTAGATGAATGGAGGACAATTCGCAGATGGGAAAACTGGTTGTGGATGAAATGGAAGGTTAATGATATTGTGGAGGCGTAGTTAACCTAGAACCATCATGACATGACCTGGGAGTCCATTGGGAAAGCTAGAAAAAATGAGGAGAAGTAGTATGTGGCTGATTCTCATAAATGCGTAAGACTATCAGGACTCCCATCCCTAGGGGGTGAAAGCAGCATGAGTGTCAAAGTGCCAAGGGGGACTATGAATGGGACAACTCATGTGGGGAAGAGTGCTACCAGGTGATAGTACCAAAATTGAAATGGAGGTGATAGTACTGCAGAGTCGGATGTGAGGATCCTACAGGAAAATGTTGGAGGGTGTGACTAGGAGATGTAATTGATATTCAGAGGGAATGATTACATGTCAGTGTCGAACATATACCTGAAGGGGTCGCGTTGGTTTTTGTTGACCAAGTACCTACACACATTAAAACTGAATACTCGATGTGAACAATATCTGAAGATAAAGAACATATAACATTTATTTGATAGTTTTAAATATGAGCATGTGTGCCTGAGTGTGATGTGAAAAAATGTTCCCCCGGGCACATGGTGCATATGGCGACCCAGGGAATGTGACTGTATAAGCGGCAGGATCCTGATCCTGTGGCTGAAGATGGATCGAAAAAAAAAGACTCTGAGATCCCATAACTGAGCATGAAAGTTTGGCAAAAGGGATTATATATAGTTGTGGGGCTCAAAATGCCACCTCATTTGCACCTCCTACCATAGTGAGTTGACGAGAGGATTTGAGAGGAGATTTGGAGATTATGGGAGTTTGAGCCTGACCGATCCAGGATCTGTGAGAGCTAGGTTAGTGGTCTCATCCTCCTACATAGTATTTAGGGTTTTTTTTTTAGGCAAGGTCGTACAGATGGTGGTACTAGGGGTTTTTGTAGGGGTGGGCCCACTAATGCGCGGGAGAAGGAAGGCAACCCGTGCTCAAATGCGCGGGTATAATTCCCTCTTCCATGCATGATGTGTAGTTGTGTAGAAAATATCCACGTATGGTGGTGCATGAGTGGGAAAAATAGGTGCATATTGGGTGTGTGCCTGCTCAAAATACAGTTGCACACTGTGCACAGTTATTTCTCTAACAGATGCGCATTAGTGCACAGCTATGAAGAGAACATGTGTGCATTAATGCGCACATGTGGGTGCTACAGACACACATTTGATGTGTGTATGTTTCTTTGATAGTTGTGTATTGATGTGCACCTGTGCGAAGAATAGGCATGCATGTGTGTGCACCTGTGGGGGTGACAACTACGCACTTGGGGAAAATCTGGGGCTGGTGAAAAAACTTGTATTTTTTGGAGATTTTTTAATGATGATGATGGTTGATCAAGCGTTGTTGGTGTGATCATCTTAGTATGTCATTCCATTGGAGAGAGCGGGACTGGGAGCGCCTCACGGAGGCAGTGAAAGATGAGTTGGGCATTCGAAGACTTTTGGCAGCCTATGGGTTTTTGAAGTTCTTCGACTGCCCACTGATACGGGCACAAGAGTACCTATTACAGTATCTGATTTCTATGTGGAGCACTGATCTACAGTGCTTCATTGTGCAAGGGGAGAAGTTAACATTCTCAGTGAGGAAGGATGTATATTTCTTAATGGGGCTCCCTTTTCGGGGAATGGCCCTACCTACTGATCCCTAGTTGTCAGTGGGTGTAGACTTGGCAGACATGGCACGGAGGTATTGTTTAGGACCAAACATTGTGTCAAGTTTGGTTGTCTATATCGAGCCGATGGATGATTTGTTGCATCAGTATATCACTGCGATGATTGTGAGGATGTACGGGTCCTTAGCTACTCAGCGGAACAGTGGTGGTCAGCTGATTATTATGCAGAAAGTTTTGGATGAAGATTTCTTTGCTTGGAGGTTGATGTTGCATGCCAAGATGGTGGGGAAGATTAACGGGTGTCGCACTGCCGACTCTAGTGATTTTTCCTTTAGACCGATCTTAGTGGCATGGTTTTTGGAGAGGTTGCCTATGTTGCACCCAAGAGTGTTGCTACCGGTGGCTGAGGCATGGGAGCCATGACTGATGTGGTGGGCATCGATTTTTGTATGTCATGGAGGTGGGAAGGGTGGCCACTATTTCACGGCTACCTTGGCGCGTGTCTAGCACAAGATGCAATAGATTATACTGTGGTTCCCATATGGTGGGATGGACTTCCGGCATGATCCGGATATGGTGTTGCCTCCTGGGAGGTTTGGGACCATAGAGGTATGTTGGTGTACTTTATGTTTTGTGATTTTGATAGTATAGAATATGTTTATATATGTATGGATGTTGATGCTATCGTTGTTTGTGTTTGTGCAAATGTGGGGCCACGAGGCCGAGAGGCGGAGTTGGTTCCAAAGCCGGCTCGCTAGGGGCTAGTGCGACCGTCGTGGGTGGGAGAGAGACATCGGAGGGACGAGGTTGGTGCTAGGCTAGCAGATAAGGCGAGATTTGGTTGGAGGCATATATTTGATGATCTGGGAGCAGGGTCGTCACATGCTCCGCCGGTAGAGGTCGGCGGGGTGTTAGAAGATTTTCACCACCGATTGGAGGTGGTGCTACAGGGTGTTCCCAAGGGCATGTGGACCCACATTCAGGACGAGAGAGTCTTGGAGCAGCGTGTTGGTCTTCCAACCGAGTTTTAAACCCTGATTCGTCGAGCAGCTGTGGCAGGGGCAGCTATGACTGGGCGACTACCCCCTGGACCTAGAGGACCCCCAACTGGTGGGGCACCTCCTCTAGATAGAGGACCTGGTGGTGGCACTCTAGAGGCACCATGAGTGCTCTGTTGCATATTTTTGGATTTATATAGGCATGTGAGCCCATTTTGTATAGGGTAGTGTGACACCCATTCAGTACCTGTAGGGGTGAGGGGGGCTTACTTGCCTACGGGCGATGTACATGTTGTACCATTTTGTAAACATTGATGACACATTGATATATATATATATATATATATATACCTGTTTTGGGATCTCCGTGATGTTTACATGTGATGATATTTTGTGATGATTTTTATGATTTCTAATCTATGTGCTATGACAGAATTTTGATGATTTATGTATGTGTGATGATGTCTTGATGTGATATATGCCAATCTAACACTAGGTTAGCCATGTTATATGTTATTTGATTGAATTGTCATGGAATATGTGTAAATGTAATTGAATGAAAATGTCAATATAAGAGTCTAACTTGCAGGTATTTGCAGAAGAGGCAAGGATCATGGACACGGTACACATTGTTGAGCTGCAGGATGACAAGTTGGGAATCTAATAAGACGCTAAGATGACGAATGTGGCGATGACTGGCCTCAGTGAGGAGGCCAATGACGAATGTGTATTCTACGTGGTTGTTGGTTTTTGAGCCCAAACATATGTCATTGGAGTGTAGCAATTCATGTGAGGGGGTATAGAGGGCCTAAGCAGCCGAAGCGAGATTCTGTGTCCAGTGGCTAGCTCCGTCAGCATAACTGATGTGGTAGGTCGATGGAGAATGCATCTGTCAATAACATGGAGTGGTGGATAATACATAAGTCATGGAGGGATCAAAAGAAGACTAAAAACTCTACAAATGTGTACAAAAGAAAGAGCCTAGTGTAGGGTGACTACGCTTAGGCGTAAAACTTCTTTAAGTACAACCCGTTGACTAGTTCTTTGAGAGAATAGCCTTCTGGGGAGGCCAATATGTATGCACCTTTAGTGAGGCAGTGTTGGATGATATAGGATCCATGCCATAATGACTCGAATTTCCCATGACCAAGGGTATCGTGAGCGATATTGTAGGCTAGGACGACGTCTCCTTCATTAAATGAGTGAAGGTTAACATGGTGGTCAAAGGTGGCCTTCGACCATTTTTTAGTTGTCTCATTGTTCTGTAATGAAGACCGACGGTCTTCATCCAGTGACTCTAAGGTTAGCAAGTGTTGCTCCATTGGATCAGTGTCAGGTAATAGCTCGATGGGGGTGCGTAATGTGGGAATTTTGCATTCAATGTGTAGGGTGGATTCAATCCCATGGACAAGATGGAATGGTGTGAAACCAGCGGTAGTTTTGACTGCTATGCGATAATCCCATAACATTGAAAACAACACATGATGCCAATTGGTCTTATGTTTGTTGACAGTGTGTTGCAACATGGTTTTAAGGACTTTGTTGATAGCCTCTACCTATCTGTTGGACTGGGGGTAGTATGGGGAGGAAAACTCATGGGAGAATCCTAACCTTGAGGAGAGTTCGACGAAGATCTCGTTCTCAAAGTGTTTACCATGATCGAAGACCAATTGTAGTGGGACTCCAAAGCGGGTATTGACGTTGTTGAAGAAAAAATGTGTTGTTGTGCCAGCGGTGTTATTGAAGGTAGGCATGGCTTCGACCCATTTGGTAAAGTAATCGATGGCCATGACGATGTACTTGTGTCCATTGCTATATGGAGGGTTGCAAGTCATGAAGTTGATGCCCCATTTGCAAAAGGGGTCGACAGTGATGACTGGATGTAGAAGAGCAGGTGGCGCTTGTGCTTTGTTTGCATAAAGCTGGCATTTGTCACATCGCTTTATAGCGTGGATTCTATCATGAAACAATGTGGGCCAGAAGTAGCCTGCACGAATGATTTTCTGGGTGGTGTACATCCCTAAAAGGTGTCCACCGCAAGTTTCGTTGTGGCAATCATTTAAGACTATGTCGGCTTCGTCGATGGTCAAACATCGATGGAGTATGGTATCGACTGCACGTTGATATAAGATGTCACCGATAAGGAGATATCAAGGGGCCTAATGGCGAATGCGCCGATGATCGTCTCGGGAGAGGCGTGATCCAAACTTTTGTGTATGAAGGTAGATGAGAAGGTCACCATACCACAGGTCATCCAAGGGGATGTAGAAGAGGTGTTTGTTGGGAAAATTTGTGTTGATGGGTGAACTATCAGCATCCGAGGGAAACGTTGTGATGAGTTCGGCGAGGACGAGTGATTTATTTTTTGGGGGAGTTTCAAACTTTAGGTCGTATTCCTAAAGGATGATGATCCATCGAGCAAATTTGCCATTAATTTGTCATTGACTAAGCAAGTATTGCATAGGGTTTGAATCTGCCACGACTTTGGTAGTGTGAAGCAAAATATAATGACACGGTTTCTTGACTGCGAGGACAACTACGAGGGTGATTTTCTCCTTGTGATTGTATTTCAGGGGTAGTCCTAAAAGGTTTTTACTAATGTAGTAAATAACATGCTCGCGGTCATCATCCCCTAGTTGGACGAGAACTCCTTCTACTGAGATGGTTGAGGCCGATAAGTAGAGGATGTATTCACGGTCATAGTCGGGTGGACTAATCAAAGGGGCGTTGGAGAGTGTCGCTTTTAAATCATCAAAAGTGGTTTGGTCATGTCCATCCCATCGAAATGGGATATCATGACACAATAAGCGAAGGAAACCATGTGCGCGAGTGGCTTAATCTAGGACAAAGTGGCGTAAAAAGTTGTCTTTGCCTTGTAGGCTCTGCAGTTGGTGCAAATTCCGAGGTGGTGGAATTTATGTGATAACTTGGACCTTGAGGGGGTCCACAGTGATGTTGTGTTGGGAGACGATAAACCCAAGGAGGCGTCTGAAGGTGATGCAGAATACACACTTGAGGGGGTTCAAGCAGATATTGTACCATCGACATCGTTGAAAGATCACCCGTAATTCATAAAGATGTTGAGTGCATTGCTTGGATCGAGCGGTGAGGTCATCCAAGTAAGTGAGGATGATGCAAGCGAGATCATGGAAAACGTAAGTCATGGCCCGTTGGAATGTCGCACATGCGTTTTTTTCGTCCGAAAGGTATGACATGATAAGAAAAAGTACCCCATGGGGTAGTGAATTCAATCTTATACTAATTTGTTGGATGGATCTGGATTTGATTGTTGCCAGAGAACCTGTCCATGAAGGACAATGCCTCATGGTCGGCACAGTGATCGATAATTTGGTCGATGAAAGGCATTGAGAAGTTTTCTTTGGGATAGATGTGATTGAGATCACGAAAGTCAGTGCAGACATGAATAGTTCCCTATTTTTTCTTGACATGGATGGGGTTGGAGACCAATGATGTGTATGCGATGGGGTATATGAATCCTACAGCGCATAGTTTATCAATCTCGACTTTGATAGTTGTTGTTTTGGATGGGTGCAGTGAGCGTTGCTTTTCACGTACACGGGTGATATCTAGCCATGTGTCGATGCGATGTTCAACGATAGAAGGATCGAGGTCGGGCATATCCATGTATGACCAGGCAAAAATATCTCAGTATTCCTGAAAGAGAGCTTTGTAAGTTGTGATTTCCTTGGGGGAGCATGCGGTGCCAATGGTGATCTCTTCTATGATGCCTATTTTGACGGAAATGTCAATTTTGACAGTGGGGGAAATGTTGGCCATGTTGCCTTCTTCAAAAGCATCAGGAGTAGGGATAGGGTTATTGAACCAATCTATATGCCCTGATGGGATAAAATCCTTGGTTTCGATTGCACATATGGAGCTTGGGCTAGAAGGGTCAAAGGCTTCCTGTGAGAGGAAGAGCACTCTGTGATGGAGCGCATTCCATGGGCAATCGGGGGTAGTTAGTTCCTCCAGGATATCTTCATCGTAGTGGAATATGCGAGAATATAAGGGATTCGGGGAAGTCACATTGGTGATTGTCACCATATGGTTGTCTTCAGGTGGTGAAGACGTAGAGGGAGTATCGCAATAGTGGTTCGATGGCGTGTTGGACATAAACCAAATGTCTATACACTGTAGGTTGTAAATAGTGGTCGGGGTAATATTTTATGAGGGAAATGAACTGAAGAATTGGGGGGATTTTGGGGCAAATAATCTGACAGTCTATCCATGAACCATGCAGGGGTGGGAATTAACTCGGGTTTAGGGGAGGTGATGTGGACAGGAGGAAGAATCACTTGCATTACGGGAAGTGAGGTGGTTGGAGGATTTGGAATCAGGGCCATTTGACAATGCTTGTATCATTGATCGTAGGACACTAGTACATGAAATGATCAAGTGATCCACAAAGAGAGCAAGGGAACCTCATCCGTTCGTTGACTGAGGTCATGACATAATGGATGTCAGTGACATGGGTACTTGATGATGTGGGTGGAGAGGGGTCTTGCTGAAATTTTTGGTGTACTTTCATTAGTGTCTACCAAAACTGAGGTAGTGCAGGGCAATGATGAGTGTAGTGCCCATACTCTAAACAGATGGCACATATGAATATGGTGCGCAGCCCTTTACTTCTTGTAGTAGGGAACATGTTGGTAGTACTAAGTGTGCTTGGGGAAGGGATGAGAAATGTGGTTACTCGAGGGAGTTGGATCAAATTGCGTAACTCAGGGACAAAGGGACACCTATTTGTGGGGTGTACCTCTCTCTCGCAGAGTGCACAAGGAGGTTGAACTCGGGGAGGAAGTGGAGTGGTGGGATCTTTCTTCTTCCGCCTGCCCCCAGCTATCGCGGTAGTGCTAGAAAGTGGGGGTGATGGCAGTGTGGTGGGAGTTAGTACTGGAATTTGCATTTGGATTCCCTTTGTTCGGGGAGGAAGGGATGGTTGAGTGACCATCGCAGGTGGGTGAAGATACCATACTGGAATGGCCAACACCATGTTGGGAAGGGTAAGTGTTACAGCTACCTGGAAATCTTGTAATCCGGGTGGGGGGTAAAAAAAGGGAATTTGAGTAATGGCCTGGGGGATTGTCTCCCAAACTGGGATTTGACCCTGGGGGAGGGTGAAATCAGAGATAAGTGGTGTTGTAGGGTTCTCAGGGGGTTCCTGAGGTAGGATTTCTTCCACTAGTGGGACGTCAGGGAGTGGAGAAGACTCTGTGGGAGGAATGGTATCTCCATTGTCAGTTTCATTGGAAGATATGACACACACTTGTCCTGAGGGGTGTATGAGTGGTGGTGCTCCATGATATGCCCTCGGCAAAGATGGGTCCTTGAAAATTCTAGGGGCCATATACATGAGTGGATATGCATCAGAACTAGTGCGGACAAGAGGTAAGATGTTATCGATGTTGGAGGAGTGGTTAGGCTCGTAATGTGAAACTTGGTCGATGGTTATGATCTTCCCATTGTGGGGGAATATCATCGTTCGAAACACAGAAGAGGCCACAGCCTTCATAGTGTACATGTAGCTACGTCCAAACAAGATGTTCTAATCGAGCAGGATGTCGATAACCTCAGTTTCGATAAGGATGGTTTTTCCCCAGAGTTCAATGGGGACATTTTGAAAGAGCCCTTCAGGAGTGGATGGTCATCCATCATAAGCTCTCAAAGTGATGGTGGATGGTATTATCTCAGGGGATCCAAGTTTCTGCCAGACAGTTTTGGACATGATGCATGTGGGTGCACCTTCATCGATGATACAACAATGAATCGTGATGTTCCGGATTTTAACTGGTATCTGGAATGCTAACAAAGCGGGGAGGCTCTCCACAATCTAGATCAAATGTGATGAGTCTAGTATCAGCTGGGTCGACTGCCCCCAAGGCGGAAAGCAATGATTTCCATTGAGTGGGACAGGTTTGGAGGACCTCCAATACTGACATGGTTGCAGGAGATTGTGCCAAGTCATCGACCAGACTGTAATTGTGTGTTTCCCTAGCCTGAGGGTTGTTGACATTCTGTCGTAATGGGATGCAAGGAATATGAATGGGTGGTTCAGTGTTAGGGCGTGGAATCATCAAAGGTTGTCCGGCTATATCTGGAGTTGCTTCCGAAGTGGTGGGAGTGGGCTCAGGGGGTGCATTGTATTGATTATTGCACGTTTGTGGAAGAATTTCTTCTTTCCTGGGGAGGAGGATATTGTGATCCGTCGGATTCCCAGGGTTTTCATACTATCCCATATGTGGTGGGGCAGGATGCATCTCCTGTTGGGTATTCATCACAGCTTGTTGTGGAATATGGTTTTGCAACACGGTTGGGGGTGGTTGTTGCAAATATTGTTGCGAGGCCTATTGAGGGGTAGGCGGTGTTGGAGGACGTGGCGCATTCATGGAATCTTTCATCCATTCAAAGTCGGAAATTTGGGGGAAATGGTGAGTATAATGACCATGCTCACCACAAAGAGCACAAGGGAAGTTAATCTAAAGGTTTTTATTGTTGTTCCTCCCTTGGAGTTTGTTGTTATTTCCCCCTTGGGGGTTCTAGTTGCTCTGGTTCTAGTTTCCCCCAGTAGGTTGGTTTTGTTGGGGGTTATTTCCCCCTAGTCCTGGGTTATTGTTGTTTTGGTTTTTTCCTTTCTTTTTGGCATTATTCGGCTGATGGGTCGGATTTTTCATATTCAGTTGTTCAAAATTTTGAAATTGTTGAATGGGAGAGGTCTAAACAAAGTTAACCCCAACATGTGGTTTTCCTTGTGGAGGAGCAATGGGTTGTGGAGGACTAGGAAATGGAAAATACAGATTATTTTGTGGTAATAATCCATAGGGTACATAGGAAGGCGTAGCGCTTTCACTAGTGCTCAGGTTGTAAGTTGAGGTAGAGGGGGTACTAAAACTTGGTTGAACAGTTGGGCGCATCATGGGTGTCAGCGAGGGTCCACTCATGGGTGGAGGGAGGACAAAAGGGTATGGTTGTTGATAAGGGGGGGGAGGGTAACAAGGGGGTCCTCCATACATCAGTGGATATTGGGGTGTATCATACATAGGTGGTGGTTGGATATATGGATTATGGTGTGTTGTGGTACCAATCAAGTCATCCGCTAAGTGAGACAACCCAGGTTTTTCCTAGCCAAATGGTATCGGTCTCAAGGCATTAGGTAGTACTGTGTATAAGTATCATGACTGAGCATAAATGAGGTCATATTGTTGGACCTTGTTGATGGTTGCCTCTTCAGTTTGGGGGAAGCTAGAGGCCACATGTTTAGCAAGGAGAGGGATGAGTGATCTGAGAAACCAATCGAGGCATTGTTCTTTGGTGGTTTCTTCTTTGCATAAACTACGTCGCCAACGCCATTCGTGAATGTGGTCAGTGATATGTGTGCTTGAGGTCTGTTTAAACTCAGAGAGAAATTCTAGACCTTTGTCATGGCAAGCTGGTAGTTGAAAGAAGGTAAAAAAAAAATTGGCCAAAGATTCAAAAGTCACATGGGACCCTGATTTTTCATCCACGTACCATTTGGCCGATGGACCTGTGAGTGTGCACTGAAATAACCTTAATCAGACAGAGTCATCCATGATGTTGTTTGAAGAGCACCATAAGTGGAAGGTCATGATATGGTTGGAAGGATCTTCTCCCGCCTTTCCTTCAAACTTGGGAATGTCTAAAGGCAGTTTGGTAGGCGTTGCAGGCCATGTGGGGTCATGCAATATAGCATCATTCGTTATCTTACTTAGATCCAGTATGTTGAGGGAGGCCAAATATGGAATGTGGAGTGGTGGTGGAGGATTAGTTCCAGCCATGGTATGAGCAGGTTGTGCACCTGACCCTTGAGGGGGGTTGGGTGGAGTTGTACTGGCCCCTTGAGAAGAAGTTTTCCCCCCGCTTCCTTGTAAAGGTGAGCTAGTGGATGGTGGACCTTGGGAATTGGACCCAAGTAAAGTGGAACCAAGAAAATCTGATCCCAAGATAGTGGTGCTCACATGGGTGTGAGAGGATTGAGCCGGTGAGTTGGCGAAACTAGGAAATCCTCCTGAGATAGAAGGAATATTTTGCAAGCATCTAGAACAACGGGGATTTTGTGGGTCCCCTATGATGTCCGACTAGCAAAGTGAATGTGTGCAAATGGTGATGAGAGCAATAAATGAACAAGAGACTTGTATAATTTGGACCTTCACAATATATCTCATAATCGCATGTAATCAAAAGAGCATCATACATAAATCAATTGAAAAGAATCATACATGTGGGTAGGTAGATTTTGTCTGTGTGGGAGAACAAAGAAAACAAATGCTCGTGTCCTAAAAAGACGTAATCGTTGACAATTAAAATCACAACGAAGTTCTGCCTGCAACGTGTTGCTAAAGCCTATTATTATAAAAGCTAAATAATACTAGTAGGTGGGACCCCCTTGTAAATTGGAGATCAGGTCTGGTGCTTATTTGATGTTGTGCTACTATTCGACACTGCTTACATGGTGATATAATCTGTTTATTAGCGATGGATAAAGCATGTTTTGTGGTTTTCATGCTGCTCTAGGTTCAAGTTTTATTTCACAACGACCTATGTTATTCTTGTTATCATTGTTATCTGTTGTTGGATCTATTACTAGGAGACCTGCATAATAAACATGTTAGCAATAACATACACAAGCAATTCAAAAAAGGCAAAAGGAAATATAAATCAAAAGGAAAAAACTAAAACCTTGCTATATACTATACTACATGCATCGATTTTTAATGAGTCGTTGTTATCCTAGCTATTAAGTTAATAGTTATGCGATTTTTTTTTAGTAATATATTTGATATGCATGGTGATTATATTATGGCATAAGTTGATGTGGATTGCGCTATTGGTGATGATTTGATACATGGTTTATTGGATCATGTAGTTGATATGTAATATGGTCAAGTTGGAAAGGGAAGGTATGATGTGGATGGTGCATTTGACAAGTAATAGATGAAAATTCCAACACATGGTTTAATTGAATGGTTGATGGTTAATGGATGGCATGTACTAATGAATTAATTGACTGTGGGTGGAGGCGACGTGCATTTACTGCACGTCACCCTTACTCCTTCTGTTGGCCACCACCCTAGTTGGGTTATTGTTCAAACTTATTGTTGTGGTTATGCTCTGATTTCTTAGCACAGAGGAACCGCTCGGCCAACTCGGGTTTGTTAGCCTATGTCTTACCTTTACCAATCACTAAGTCTAAATTGTCACCTATATTTGTATTATTCATTTAGGATATTAGTAATATATCCTCAAGTGATGACTAATGATTTAGTTAAGGTTGCCTAGCCTAGTCATCATGCCTGATTTTAGGATCTAGAGCAAATCTCTCTATGAGGTGGCATCACCCATTGTACTATAAATATGTAACATTGGAATGAATAATATTGTGTTGGTTAGTGAGCCTTTTCCTCCATGTTGTTTTTCTTGTCTCTATTTTATCAATTGTTGTTGTTCTTGTTTATAATTTATCAATTGGTATCAGATCTTGGCTAGGCTTAATCCCTCAAGGGAGTGCCCAGGAAAATGAAATAGTTTGGGAGACAATTATCTGTACATAAGTAGCGTAGTAGAGTGTTGAATTTCTTAATTTTACGTGTGTTGCATAAGACTCTATATGGATTGTGCAGTTGTTAATTGCTTAACGCAGCCATTGTCTGGGTTTGTGACTATTATAGCTGGTAGAGCCACTGGTTAAGGCGTGAAGTTGTGCAAGCGTAAGCCATCTGCTGAAATTAGGTGATCACATTGAGTTGTTGAAGAGTTTAAAAAGGGCGCACGAGAGAAGAAGCCACCATCGGTTGACCTGTGCATCAAAAGGAGAAGAAGCCAGTATCTATCCCTGCCAATTAGTTGTTCCGCTCACTACGCACATCTACTTCACCAGTATATGTCATCAAAAATGATCTCTGCGCCATAGCTAGGAAGAACGCTAGATCATGGTCTTATGCGCATTGTGTAAGAAAGAACTATTGATTGGAAAGTGTTTTAATCATTGCAGTCAAACAAAATATGGTTGGTTTCTAGCCAAGATTTTGGCTCAGCGGATCCCGTGAAGGTTATTAAGCATTCACCAAATCTGGTAACGAGTTTCTATGTGGAAATTGATGGCCAAGCATGGATCTGGAGGAATTATAATATTGTATGCAATTGAAGTGCGTGTCCAGAATTCACTATTGGTAGTGCATTGAAACCAAGAGTCGGAAACATATAGAAATTCTATGTGGAATTTTTGCAAAGTACAATTGTAAGAGAGGTAAATCACCCTTTGAGACAGTGTTGAGGTAAGTAGGCCCGGGCATCATCTTATTACTTCTTTGAGGATTCGATCTATTATAAAGTGCTCTTTTATCCTACCATAAATCAAAGTTGGGTTTTGAATCTATCATGATTTTGTTGTGAGTCGTCTTTGTGAGTTTGATATGTTGAGCAGCATGATTTTCCTTCAATGGTTGAATCCCATGGAGATGAAGGTCTAATTGATATTCTGCACTTATTTTTGTGTAAAGAGGACACGTAAATTTTGCTTCTCAAAAAGGCCATGGTATTTGAATAAGGAAATTTGTTAAGATAGTTGATGTTGTAACTTCCCTAATTCATTGTCACCATCAGAGAGCTAGAGGAGATTCAGTTGATCGTCATAAGGAGACCAAAGAGATAGCGTGGAAGTCGGTGGAGGTAGAATAGTGTTGAACGCGGATCTGCAATGACGGATCTGCAATGTTGAACACGGATCTATGATGATTTGATTGATCGTCGGTGAATTGGTAGATCTATTCAAGATTCTTCTCCATGAACTGCTCCACGGATTCTTCAACGATTTGCTCGAAATAATTTTTAAATCTCATAAAAATTGCCTAAAATATCTGCTCAGCGATTTTCTCATCCAAAATCCACAGTGATCTTCTCAACAAATGTACCTCGTGCCCTCCATTTAGCGTGATGATTGTGGAAAAGTCTCAATGACCTCCAGCGTATTCAAATTATTGGTTGGACTGCGAAACCCACGGAGGCTATTGCTATGGCAGCCAGTCCTGCAGAACTGTGAGCTAAAATCTGGGGCAGCTTTGGAACCTGGGCGTGGTCAAATCCCGGAGCAGGATTGAACTGCGGAAATGTTAGATTGGTATCTGTGTTGAAGCGTTGGGGGAATAACCTAGCAATTGGATCTGCAAGAATAATAAAGCGATATCTACCGATTTAAATTTTCCCACATGGACATGAATTGAACTACAAAAGGTGGATGTGTGTGTTGATTCATGATGTATGGACACTTTTGAGCGCAGGATTGGAAGAAAATTCATTCAAGGGAAAATATCGAGGGCGTATGCAGTGCAGCTCTCAATGCTCTCATTTTTTATAATTCAATTTTTTTTTTTTAATATTTGAATTCAATTGAAGAATTACAATGTAGTATTTAGTATTTTGAACGTCAACAAATTGACCAGAAAACCGCCTCATGCAGAGGAAATGGCACACTGCTAAGACCAGTCTTGATCAATTTGCCCAACAATCCACGTGCACATATGATGCAGGAGCATCGCCAACTCAGCAAGCGAGCCAGCACATCAAGCGAAAGTTCAGTTGGATAAACAAACCCAAAAAATTTTAAAAGTGCTTTGGGATTGTAGCGCAAGTCTTTAATGAATCCTTTATGAAGGAGCGCCTTTTGTATATTGTATCAGACCTCGAGCCATACGCTCTTGTCGAAGTAGATAGGAGGCATTTAAGATACTTAATGTAGGTAGATAGAATTTATTTCCAGATTAGACAGTGTATATGGAAGGGGGGGAAATGGATATAGACACCCTCATTGTATCTTTGTAACATTATTCAGGGAGCAAGAAGAGAGAGCACGCAGAGGATTGTATGGAGAACACCCATGTACAGATATTGAATTAATAGAAGAAAGTTCTAATTCAAGTTCATGGTTGTGTTGTTTTCTCTGTGTATTGATGTTATGCTCAGGAATGTTTGCTTTCTTCTTATGCATTTTCTTTGTATATGTTGTGCATGTGATTTCATGTTTCAAACTGAAGTCCGAAAGGGTGAATGAATGAGTTTCAATTGTTTCTCTAATTGAGCCAGAGAATTCCTGCAAGGAGTGCAGTCGAATCGTCTACAAGGAGTGCGTTGACAGAAGGGTTCACTTAGAGTTAGCCTTTGTTCTCATTCATCTCAAAGGTGCAGTTAGGCACAGTGCCGTGCAAGGAGTGCGCAGGCCAAGAAAAAGCCTCAGGGTTGTGAACCTGAGCAAAGGGAGTCAAAGACTACTGCTGCAGGAAGTGCGCAGATTCTAAAGGATTCAACACCTGGGATTTTTTGAATGTTGAGCGCAAGGAATGCGCACAAATTCCTCTAAAGAATCAGAGTTGAAAAGCTCAGGAGGTGTAGTACCTTCATGGTGTTGTTAAAGTAGAGCGCCGGAGTTTTGTGCAGAGGAAAGTTCGAGCAGGAGCTGCAAGCACAGGTGCCAGAGGCAAGTGCTGAGAAGAAACACTTAGCCACCCTCGAGAAAACTTCAAAGAAGAGGAATCAACGGTCAGGATTCGCCAAGGAAAACAGCGAAATCCCGTCAACCGTAGATCTCGGGAAGTTGCACAGGATTTAAGTCCCGGCAAGCAGAGGAGGAGTCCCGAAGGAAGTATCGGAATATTTGAATCATCGGGCTTTCGAAAGGGCAAGAATCGGGGACCTTGAAAGTCCCAAAATCCCGAAAGGATTTTAGCCGTAGATCCCGGATAGGACACGTGTCAGCAATCCAGAGAGATCGCTCGTGCATAGGAGTTCGCCAGTTCGGGATTCTCACTGTCGTGAGAATCGCTGCAAGAGGAATCGTGAAATTCTGAAACTCGATAGCCACACAGTCATCATGTTGAGTGGAGAATAGGTGGCAAGTTATATCGGGGTTCGGGGAATTGAAAATCCCGTGAACATTGACCACAGAAATCGCGATATCCCGATACGCAATATCCTGACAGGGTTAAGGCCTGTAGTGGAGGGCAGGTGTCGAAGGGTCAACCCTAGTGGGGAGTCGACGCCAGGTGGCATCAGAAATCGGGGATCTGTGATGTAAGTGACATATGACCTCACAAGTGTCGATTTCCCAATCGGGAGAATTCTCGATAATAGTAAAGGAAAACGGTGAGGGACTTCCATCGGGTTTTCGGGGATTGGGAGACCCAAATCTGGGAATTAAGGTTCGCAAATACGCGAAATCTGATTTCCCGAATTTTGACAGGGAGATCATAGAGGAAATTTCTGTGGGTGACAAAGTCCCGAAAGGGGTTTTTGAAGAGCACTCTAGCTCTTCGGGCCTAGGAAAAAGAAGGTCCTGGTGGAAGCGAACATGCCCCGAGTGGTCATTTGCGTCAGTGTGGTATCAGAGCAGGTTTAACTCTTTGTTTTCTACAACAGAGAGAAAAGAAGAATTCGCCATGCCGCCGAGGAGAGAAAGACAGTCACCGGACCTAGAAGACAGGGAGGTGCGAAGAAGAGGTAGGAAATCCAGAAATGGAGAGGCAGATGAGAGATCTTCAAGCAAGACTCGAGGAGATGGAAACAACCCAAAGATGCACAGTTAGTGCAGGGGATCTTAGTGATTCCGAGGACGAAATTGAGGTTGAACGTGAGGAGGAGGTTGCAGTCGAAGATGCATCAACCGAACGGTTGATAAAAGTTATCGTCGGAATGGGTGCAAATGCGAAGATGGACATTCCAGTCTACGAGGGGAATTTGGATGCAGAGGAGCTATTGGATTGGATCCGAGCTCTTGATACCTACTTCGATTATGAGGATATCGAAGAGGATAAGTGTTAATGTTTATGCCATTATTATAGTTCTTTGCATTTCATAAGATAAGAGCATAATAAGAACAAGATCACTGAGAAATACACATCCACAAGAGACACAACATTT
>ML807588.1:94594-119019 GCA_009831015.1 Picea engelmannii
ATACAATTACGGACTTGATTAATCCTCAATGGGGATTAATCTAATAATAAAAATAATAATAATGACATGATTAATCCACAATGGGGATTTAATCCAATAACAAAATAATAAGAATGCTCTTCGCAGTTACATTATTTCAACAATAAGAAGGTTAGGCATGTTACGCGCTTGAAAGGACATGCAGCGTTGTGGTGGGACGAGCTACAAGCAGATAGGCGTTCTAAGGGTAAGCAAAAGATCAAAAGCTGGGATCGAATGATCGCGAAGATGAAGGCGAAGTTCACCCCAAGGGATTACCAAATTACTATGTTCAAGAGGATGCAGAACCTGAGACAGAAGCTGATGACAGTGAAAGAATACACTGAGGAATTCTATCGACTAAATATCAGAGCAGGTCATCGGGAGAGCGATGATGAGAAGGTTTCCAGATATCTGAATGGTCTGAGATATGAAATTCAGGATGAGTTAAGCATGGTTACCATCAGGATGGTGGAGGATGCTTATCAGATGGCTCTGAAAGCAGAGGAGAAGCTGAGTCGAAAGCAAGGTCAGCGAGGGCGAGGCAGAAGTCAGCCCAGAGGCAAGGCAGTTTCCCAGGAGAAATTCCAGAAGCCCAAGGAGGAATGGAAGAAACCTCAGGGTAGAGTAGAAAGAGGTGGTACCTCACAGAAAGGACCATATGTTGAACAGAGAGGGAAGAATAATGAGCAGAAGAGAGATTATGTTGACGCAAATACGTTTCCTCGTACCAGAGGCAGAGGAAGAGGCCGAGGTGGAGTTATCACATGTTTCACATGTGGGAAGAATGGGCACAGGTCATTTGAGTGTCCAAAGAAAAAGAAGGACATAGGAGAAGCTCACATCACAAAAGCACAAAAGCATGATGCTGAGACGGAAGATGCAGAAGGCGGAAGATCACTTGGGATGCATAAAGTCCTTTTGACACCCGAGAAGGAGGTGGAGAGTTCAGCGCAAAGAACCAAACTGTTCAGAACAGCTTGCAAGACCAAGGACAGAGTATGCAAGGTTATCGTGGACAGCGGTAGCATGGATAATCTCGTTTCAACCGAGATGGTAGAAAAGCTGGAGTTGGAGACAACTGATCACCTGAGTCCATACAAGGTTTCATGGCTACAGAAAGGACATCAGGTGAGTGTCACCAAACAATGCTTGGTTAAATTCAAGATAGGTGGGTATAATGATAAGATTTTATGTGATGTTATTCCCATGGATGTATGTCATTTATTGCTAGGTAGACCATGGAAAAATGACATAAATGTGGTTCATGATGGGAGAATGAACACATATACCCTGGAGAAGAATGGGAGAACCCATATGTTGCTTTCGATAAAGGATAAGGAGGTGAAACCGGAAGTAAGCAACACAATACTTCTCATGAGTGGGAAGGAACTTCTCACAGAGATGGAGAAGAAAGAAGATCCACAATTCTTTGTGGTTAGAAAACCAAGAATTGTTCTGACTAGCACGAGAGTGGATGATTTACCAAATGAGATTCAGGAACTATTGGAAGAGTTCGCTGACATCGTAGTGGACGAATTACCTCGTTCGTTGCCACCGATGAGAAGTGTGAGTCACCATATAGACCTCATACCAGAAGCTAGTTTACTGAACAAAGCCGCGTACAGGTTGACGCCGCAAGAGAATGAAGAGGTTAAGAAGCAGGTCCAGGAGTTGATGGACAAAGGTTTAGTCAGGGAAAGTTTAAGCCCGTGTGTTGTTCCGACAGTACTCAGTCCAAAGAAGGATGGTGGTTGGAGAATGTGTACAGATTCCAGAGACATTAACAAGATAACCATCAGGTACAGGTTTCCACTGCCGAGAATGGATGATCTGATGGATTGCCTGAGTGGGGCAAAGTATTTTTCAAAAATTGATTTGAAAAGCGGATACCACCAGATTCGCATGAGGGAAGGCGATGAGTGGAAGACAGCCTTCAAAACTAACGAAGGTTTGTATGAATGGCTAGTCATGTCGTTTGGCTTGACAAACGCACCAAGCACATTTATGAGGTTGATGAATGAAGTCCTGAGGGAATTCATCGGAAAATTTGTTGTCGTATATCTGGATGATATACTGATCTTCAGCAAGACAAAAGCTGAACATCTTAAGCATTTAGCCATTATGATGAGGAAGCTACAGCAGGAGAAGTTGTTGGTCAACATGAAGAAGTGTTCATTCATGAAGACAGAATTCATTTATTTGGGGTTTGTCATATCGGCAAATGAATTGAAGATGGATCCAAGTAAAGTGGAGGTAATTAAAAATTGGCAATCACCGAGAAATGTTTTCGAGGTGAGAAGTTTTCATGGACTGGCTAGTTTCTACAGAAAATTCATCAGGAATTTCAGTGGAATTAGCGCAGCGATGATGGATACTGTCAAGAAAAGACATAAATCTTTTCATTTGACTGAAGAGGCAGAGAAGAGCTTCAATTTGTTGAAGGAAAGGTCAGTTTTGGTGTTGTCGGATTTTACGAAGGTGTTTCAGGTGAAATGTGATACAAGTGGCTTTGCCATAGGAGCGGTCTTGAGTCAGGAGGACAGACCAATTGCATATTTCAGCGAGAAGTTGGATGAGGCGAAAGTGAAATACTCCATGTATGATAAAGAATTCTATGATATCATACAGGCGTTGAAGAAGTGGAGTCATTACTTGATCCCGAAAGAATTTGTATTTTACAGTGATAATCATGCATTGCAGTTTGTGAGTCAACAGGAGAAGTTGAATCAGAAACATGCAAAATGGGTAGAGTATATGCATAATTTCACATTTGTGATTAAGCATATTTCAGGTACTTCTAACAAAGTGGTTGATGCTTTGAGCAGGAAGTGTTTGTTGCTGCAGGAGTTATGGGTCAAAACATTGGGTTTTGAAAATATTAAGGACATGTATGTAGGTGATGCAGACTTTGGAGAAGCATATGAAGCAGCTGAGAATCCAGTTCTCAGAGATAGAAGTCCTTGGATAGATTACATGATCCAGGAGGGATTGTTGTTCAGAGGCAATCAACTTTGTATTCCAAATTGCTCCATGAGGGAGAATCTGCTAAAAGAGAAGCACAGTGGTGGATTAGCAGGACACTTTGGCCATGAGAAAACATTCGCGAAGCTGAATGAGTCATATTTTTGTCCGGGGATGTGAGCAGATGTTAAAATATTTGTTGACAGATGTAGAATTTTCCATCATTCGAAAGGGAGGAAGCAGAATGCGGGATTCTATCAGTCATTACCCATACCCGAAAGACCATGGGAGGCGATCAGCATGGATTTTGTATTGGGTTTGCCGAGGACACAAAGAGGTGTTGATTCCATCTTTGTGGTGGTGGACAGGTTTTCAAATATGGCACATTTTATTCCATGCCAGAAAACTGGCGATGCAACTCACATCGCGAATTTGTTTTTCAAGGAGGTCATTCAACTTCATGGATTGTCGAAAAGTATAGTTTCGGACAGAGACAGAAAATTCATAGGTCATTTCTGGAGGACACTCTGGAAGAAGCTAGGAACTAACTTGGAATTTAGTTCTGCGTATCATCCCCAGACGGATGGACAGACAGAGGTGGTCAACAGAAGTCTGGGAGACTTGATGAGAAGCTTGGTGACAGAGCACCACAGAGCACCATAGCAGTTGGGACAACATATTACCACAGGTAGAGTTTGCATACAACGATTCAGTGAATCGGAGTATAGGTAAAAGTCCATTTCAAGTTGTATATGGGATACAGCCGAGAGGAGTTTCTGAACTCAAGGAGTCAGAACAGACTGTGACTAGCAGCGCTAGTGCAGAAGAATTTGTTGAGGCAATGAAGGAACTTCACAGCAGAGTGAAGCAGCGACTGATAGATTCAAACCAGGAGTATAAATGCAGAGCAGATCAGCATCGGAGACAACTTCAATTTGAAGTTGGTGATCTAGTTCTGGCACACCTGAGGAAGGAGAGGTTCCCAAGAGGAACATACAACAAGCTCAAGATGAAGAAAATCGGGCCATGCAGAGTCTTGAAGAAATTCGGAGAGAATGCGTATGAAATTGAATTGTCGGATGGCATCGGGATATCTCCGACATTCAATGTCTTAGACTTATATCCATATAAGGCTGAGGAAGCAAGAGCTGGAAGTGATGAACAGCCAAAAGTCCAGTGGCAGAAGCAGATGCCTATTGCAGAAAACCCGCAGATGGAGTGCATATTGGACAAGCGAGTGAGTAAGAAGACCAGGAGAAAAGAATACTTTGAGTACCTGGTCAAGTGGAAAAATCATCCAGTGGAGGATACAAGCTGGGAGACCGAAGTAGTGATATAGAAGCATGGAGAGACCATGCAGGAGCTCATGGACAGGAGCCCATGAAATTTTTCAAGCCGAGGAGTATGATGCAGGAGCATCGCCAACTCAGCAAGCGAGCCAGCACATCAAGTGAAAGTTCAGCTGGATAAACAAACCCAAAATTTTTAAAAAGTGCTTTGGGATTGTAGCGCAAGTCTTTAATGAATCCTTTATGAAGGAGCACCTTTTGTGTATTGTATCAGACCTCGAGCCATACGCTCTTGTCTGAAGTATATAGGAGGCATTTAAGATAGTTAATGCAGGTAGATAGGATTTATTTCCAGATTAGACAGCTTAGATGGAAGGGGGGGAAACGGATATAGACACCCTCATTGTATCTTTGTAACATTATTTAGGGAGCAAGAAGAGAGAGAACGCAGAGGATTGTATGGAGAACACCCATGTACAGATATTGAATTAATAGAAGAAAGCTCTTATTCAAGTTCATGGTTGTGTTGTTTTCTCTGTGTATTGATGTTATGCTCAGAAATGTTTGCTTTCTTGTTATGCATTTTCTTTGTATATGTTGTGCATGTGATTTCATGTTTCAAACTGAAGTCTGAAGGGGTGAATGAATGAGTTTCAATTGTTTCTCTAATTGAACCAGAGAATTCCTGCAAGGAGTGCAGTCGAATCGTCCGCAAGGAGTGCGTTGACATAAGGGTTCACTTAGAGTTAGTATTTGTTCTCATTCATCTCGAAGGTGCAGTTAGGCACAGTGTCGTGCAAGGAGTGTGCAAGCCAAGAAAAAGCCTCAGGGTTGTGAACTTGAGCAAAGGGAGTCAAAGACTGTTGCTGCAGGAAGTGCGCAGAGTCTGAAGGATTCAACACTTGGGAGTTGTTGAATGTTGAGTGCAAGGAATGCGCACAAATTCCTCTGAAGAATTAGAGTTGAAAAGCTCAGGAGGTGTAGTACCTTCGTGGTGTTGTTAAAGTAGAGCACGGGAGTTTTGTGCAGAGTAAAGTTCGAGCAGGAGCTGTAAGAGCAGGTGCCAGAGGCAAGTGCTGAGAAGAAACACTTGGCCACCCTCGAGAAACCTTCAAAGAAGAGGAATCAACGGTCAGGATTCGCCAAGGAAAACAGCGAAATCCCGTCAGTCGTAGATCTCGGGAAGTTGCATAGGATTTAAGTCCCGGCGGCAGAGGAGGAGTCTCGGAGGAAGTATCAGAATATTTGAATCATCGGGCTTTCAAAAGGGCAAGAATCGAAGACCTTGAAAGTCCCAAAATCCTGAAAGGATTCTAGCCGTAGATCCCGAACAGGACACGTGTCAGCAATCCGGAGAGATCACCCGTGCATCAGAGTTCGGCAGTTCGGGATTCTCACTGTCGTGAGAATCGCTGCAAGAGGAATCACGAAATTCTGAAATGTGATAGCCACACAGTCATCGTGTTGAGTGGAGAATAGGTGGCAAGTTATATCGGGGTTCGGGGAATTGAAAATCCCGTGAACATTGACCACGGAAATCGCGATATCCCGATACGCGATTTCCTGACAGGGTTAAGGCCTGTAGTGGAGGACAGGTGTCGAAGGGTCAACCCTGGTGGGGAGTCGACGCCAAGTGGCATCGGAAATCGGGGATCTGTGATGTAAGTGACATACGACCTCACAAGTGTCGATTTCCCGATCGGGAGAATTCCCGATAATAGCAAAGGAAAACGGCGAGGGACTTCCATCAGGTTTTCGAGGATTGGGAGACCCAAATCTGGGAATTAAAATTCACGAATACGCGAAATCCGATTTCCCGAATTTTGACAGGGAGATCATAGAGGAAATTTTTGTGGGTGACAAAGTCCCAAAAGGGGTTTTTGAAGAGCACTCTAGCTCTTCGGGCCTAGAAAAAAGAAGATCCTGGTGGAAGCGGACGTGCCCCGGGTGGTCGTTTGCGTCAACATACTACGTGGATCTTTGCATGGATCCTTGCGTGGATCCTTCCTCATTGCAATGGATCTATGACAAGATTCGTTTGTTGTTGTAATTGATACATCTGGTCCTAGAGGTCATGTGCATGTTGCTAACTGTTTTTTGACAATGCTCATCCAATTTTGAACAGTGGAGTGGTTTAAATTTTTTTGCTCTGTCACAACTGGAAGTTTCAGTTGTGTTTGGTCAATCCACCCAAATAGGCTACCCACAACAAGCAAAGTGCATATGCTGTTAATTTTTAGTGTAAAGATTCATGTGTTGTGAAGCGCACAGTGCATTGTGAAGCTGTGATATTGGTTCCTTTGGTAAATCTAATTATTGTTGTCACTGCCATGGTAAATAGGAACTTGTGGGTATTATACTCATGGTATCACTCGTTTCTATCATGCAATTTTCAAAAGGGTGTTTTTAAAAAAATAATAATAATAATAAAATAAAAAGATGTCACATTGAATACTTTTTAAAGTTTTAAAGGCTTCTTCATTGAGTGAATGTTGTAATTGAAGATTCAAACAATTTTGTTCACTTCAAAGGGGCAAATTTCATAAAATTTAGATAAATATGGATTTTATGTAAAGGATGATTTTGTAATCTTGAAGAGAAAAGAAGAGGGCGATCTTATTATTGTAATCATGAAATAAAGAGATTGAGAAGAGTCCAGTACAATACTCTCTCATAATATTTTTCGATGCGACTATACGAGGGTCAAGGCCAAGCCCCGATAGTTTGTCTTCTTTGTGCGGCGCATTGTGTAGTGTGGTTGGTGGCTATTTTTTGAATGTTTGGATGTTTCTTGTCTAGTTTTGACATAAAAAAAAATTACAATTTTAGTATTTAACGAAACACATACAAGATAAAGCACAATGTTACTCATGCACATGCATTCAAGCAAAAGTAATGCAAATCAAGCATCGACAAATAATACTAAAGCAATGAACAAGTCAAGCTCGTAAGCAAAGGAGAACTGGACTCAACAACATCGACAACACATTCAAATTTGAAGAGTTATTCAACTTCAAAATCGGGATTTATTGTAACTTGCAAATTGTCCTTTTGTAAGTTTACTTGTCTTTTTGAAATCAAGTTGAGTTGAATTGGATTTGTAATTGGGTGCATTTTCGGCTGAGCCCGACACCCTAGAGTCATTTTTGAGTCGTAATTAACAAGGATGAGTACTTGAAATTCATATCATTGTAATACTTTGGGATGCATTTTCGGTGGTAACCAACATCCTCAACTTCTTGGAAGCAAGTTCAAGTGAGCGAGAAGAGCAAGTGAACGAGAAGTTCAAGTGAGCATGTTCAAATGGAGCGAAGTCATGAATTATTAGTCATTGAACACTCTAATAAACACCATTGAAGACAACACAGTGACATTGAACAAAGAAACTCTTCAATTAGTGCTAACGTGTTTGCAAGTGATGCAAGCTAAAGTTAGACTTCTTCAATCTCTACCCCAGCTATTGAATGATGAGTTGACTGATCTCAAAAATCAACAGCCAATGAAGTGTTCTGAACTAGTTTTTGTTTAGCACCCTCTCTATGATGTTGATGATGATGATGCTTTTGATCAACAGTCAGTGAAGGAACAACACAGTGATACAACTTCAGAATCAGCTTCAGACGAAGTTGAATCTATTCATGAACCTACAATTCAAGAGTTTTCTTTTGATTTCAGTGAAGAAAATCTTTCAATGATGCATCAACATTTTGTAAATCCACTTCCACGGATTTCAAAGCAACAGGTTCAGAATAATCTTTCCAAGCCCATCATCAGACCTTGGGAAGAAATCATCTACAACAAGAATAGAACAGGACTTGAATATGACAAGGAAGTTACCTTTCATATTCTTGATTATTCCAGACCAATCAAGTTCGAAAGTGTTGGATTCCTTCAAGAAGCTTCAAATTCACCTGTTCAAGTTCAGCATCAGAATGATAAGTGCCAACATTGTAATCGAGTTGGTCACAAGGAGAATCAATGTTTTGATCTCCATCCTTTCCATAATTGTGGCAAGAATAACCATTCTTCAGACAGATGTTCAACATTGAAGAAACCTGCAAGATTGAAGATTCACTATGAGTGGATTGATCCTTGGAAATGGTCATCAACAACCAAGTGACTATATAAGTTTTACCGTAGAATTCAATATCGAGTAAAGACCAATCTTGTATCACATAAATTTTTTGTACCTCACATAAGTGGTCCCCTTATGGCGTAGCTTTCGAGCATGGCCCTCACGGGATGAGATAACATGTGGTTTTTTTCTGCATGCCCACTTTGTGTTGTACTCAAATGGAACAAGTATGGTACTCTCTTGAGCATAGAAGGGGGGGGTACAATGATGTAACTCTCATGCACCTTAAGGGGGGGAGTTCAAAATTCCAGTGATGATGGTTCATGAAACCACTTGTGGTCTCCCCTTTCAGCTGACAAAGGGGGGAATTGATGATGGAATTGGTTGTCAGACAAAAAGTTTCGACAACAACAAACATCAAGTATGCCAGATGGGCATGAAATTTGCCAAATGGGCAACTGCGGTCTGTAGATGACAGACTTTGGCAGAATTATGGTTCAATAAGTTTAAGTTGAATCATACATAATTGAGATGTTGATTTTGATTTTGAGAGCAATGATGTGAAAATTTGGTTCACATAGATGGTCATTCGACCTAGTAGAGGACAAGAGGATCCTTCTACATTACAGCTTGGCATTTTATTGAGTTGTCAGGTATTTTTAGGGATGTGTCAGACTAGAAGTTGATTCACTTCTCTTGGTTCGCTCTCATCAGATTGAAGTTTACATTAAGTAAACAATTTGCATGCATCCTGGCTCACATGATTACATAGTGAGATTTTCCAAAGATGGCAGGCTTTGACAGGATTATGATTCAATGACTTGCAATTGAATCATACACATGATACATTGGGGTGTTGTTGGACACCTAAAAGTGTCAAGATTGGTTAGTGGTTATCCAAAAACCATCAGATACATGGTATCAATTGGTCAGTGGTTATCCCAAACCACAGACTCAGAGAGCACTTTCAGTGATACACTGATAGTAGAGTGGTGATACTACATGTTCACCAATTAGCAGAAGACATCAGATTCTTCTAGCCAAAATACTTGGCAAAATGATCAAATTGTCAAGAAATCGGGAAATGTTGAGATATTGCAGTTGTTCACTTCCATATATCAGCTCTCTTCCAGTTCATTTCAAATGAACATGTTCAACATCCAGATTGGCGATTTTTCAAGCAGTTCTTCATTGAGGCTCAGCACAGGAGTTTCAGTATGAAGACTTGGAATTGATACCAGTTTATGCTTTATTGCTGGTATTATTGATCAGACTTGTGATTGAGGGGGGGATTGTTAGTCTATGTCTTACCTTTACCAATCACTAAGTCTAAATTGTCACCTATATTTGTATTATTCATTTAGGATATTAGTAATATATCCTCAAGTGATGACTAATGATTTAGTTAAGATTGCATAGCCTAGTCATCATGCATGATTTTAGGATCTAGAGAAAATCTCTCTATGAGGTGGCATCACCCATTGTACTATAAATATGTAACATTGGAGTGAATAATATTGTGTTGGCTAGTGAGCCTTTTCCGCCATGTTGTTGTTCTTGTCTCTATTTTATCAATTGTTACTGTTCTTGTTTATAATTTATCAGGGTTTTAAGGTGTTTGATCGCAAGTGTGTCTTTTTTTCCCATCCATGATTTTGCTCTGGTTATGAAATCGATACTGGCTCGGGTGTATTGATTTGTGATTTCCTTAAGTATTTCAACTGTGTAAAATTATGATTTTGAAATGGAGAGTTGATGGTTTTCTCTGCACTAATGTTTGGAGTCACAACGTTATTGGTCATCCTAAGTATTAACAGCCATAAGGGATTTTTGTCTTCCTTGCTAGTTTGGTTGGAGGGTTTTTTTTTTTTAGTTTTGGGTGGCTGGCTATCCTCATGCTTTCGTATCGTTTTATCCATTCTTTGGCTTTTATGGGGTTTAATGGTTGGAAGCACTCTGCGTCACTACGTTTTGATCACTTGTGCACTGGGTTGTTGTCACCTTTAATGGTCGCGTAGTGGGTTATATTGCTCTTTCTTGACCCTGTTTGCACCTCAACGTTGTGGTTGTTTGACTGGAGAGCCATGAGGGTTATACCCTGTGTGTGCTAAGTTTCAATACCGGGTCGAATTGGAGCCTCACTCCTCTGTTATAGCCTCTCATGTCACATGTTTCCATCACCCTATCCACGGAGTAAGTTGTGGTGTTCTTTTTGTTTACACCATTGGTCTTGGAGGTTTTCACCATAAAGAAGAGTCGGCTATGGTCTCTCTGTGTTGGCCACAAAGCAAACCCTTAAATCCTCCAGTCTAAGGGTTGATAGAGAAGACCGTCGAGGCATGTAGGGTTTACTACTGGTTATTGTTGATTGGTCTGTATTGTCGACTGAATTGAGTACAGACTTGCCAAATTGGTTATGTGACAATCGTGTTGGTTTTGGTATCTATTCACTTCCTATCTTATTACAATGGATAAACCCTGCATTGTTAATTGGACAATTCAAAATACATTGTTGCTCTCCTTGTGTTTGATAACCCAATTTGTTTTAATTGAGAAAGTCACGACCTCGCTTCATGTCGATGCATGAGTATGTGTGGTTGCCACAGCATGTTAGGTCGGTTGTTGATTATTATGACAATCCAAGTGACAGCCTCAGCACTGAATTGGTTGATTGGTCAATACACAGTCAAATTCTTTTTCTCTAAAGATCATTTGGATATTAAACTCGACATTGTTTACAATTGTTTAATGATGTTCGTGCACAATGCATTTGTATGTGTGGTGTTCCTACACCAAGAATAAATGGTCATTGTAACTATGAGTTCTTTTGGTCCAAATGGTTATGGAAACCGAGATGACGATGGAAATTCCATGCACTGTGTGTGTTATGGTTATTTGATTGCATCAGTAAGGATGAGCCCGAGTTTTTCACAGCATGGTTGATTGCAGTTTGATTAATTTGAAGCAATATTGTATTAGATTGATAGCTCAACACGATAGGTTGAGTTAATAATGTGACTGTGTGTTTAGAAGTGTAAATGGAAATGTTACATCGTGGTGTTTTTGGGTGGCTTCCCATTGTGTATGATATGTATATTTTGGGTTGTGCACTCAGAGATAGTCGCAGAGTTTTAAACATGGCCTTGTTGCAATTCGATTATTTGTTTTATAAAGTCAAGCATGTTGTTGTCGCCTCGTTGTGTTGGATGGATAGCTCAGCATTTTGATTATTTAAAGTCACATTGAATTGAGCTTGTACAGTCACAGAATTACACTTGCGTTGATTGAATTATTTTGGGTTTTCTACAGCATAGCATGAGTTGGAATGGTGGTTGTTTTCTGTCTGTTTAAATGATGAGTCAGGATTTTACAATTTAAGTCTAGAGGGTTGGGTTGGTTGTCCACTATGTATGTTTAACGAATATCATACATTTTAAATTACAGACCCGATTTAAGTGACATTATAACTTCATTGAAAATTTTGAAACGTGACTTTTGAGTGTATTTGATAATCGAAGTAATGTGTGGGCAGTGGTTGATTTTGATGATTAACAGAGTGGAAATGGTTACTATTATACATTTGAGAATTGTTATAAATTTGTTAATTTGATAAATAAGAGGAACAAAACTCCCTTACAGATTGTTGTGGAATTCATATTGTCTTCTTGATGGCACTGTGTTAGGTATTTGACTATGAATAGTGAACTAGTTAATACAGAGTGATTGTTATTGGGGGAAAATGATCATTTGGTTGGTGTATCTCCTTTTAACAGAATGATTATATGGATTACTTGATTAATTTTATGAACAGTACCCGCTCTCATTCCCCACCATTTTTTTCGCTTTTCACTAATTACAACCCCATCGCCTTCCCATGTTCATTTTTCACTCCCTGTTCTAAAATTGATTACAGTCAAGAAAAATTATATGTTGAAGCAGTTGGCAGTAGTAATGTCTTGGTTGAATAACAGTGATGTTTTCTTTGGTTTGCAGTTGATTGTTGTTATCCTTGATTAGTAACCGCATTTTTTCCCCCTCATCATATCATGTTTCGCTCAATACAAACCCCTCACATATCCCAGGACCCTTTGTTCACCCCCTGCTCATTGATAAACAGTAAAAAAATTTGTATGGATTGTATTGTATGAGTCTAATACATTGTTGAGTCAAATCTGTTTCATATTTTTAAGAGTTGTCATGTATGGTTATTTAAAATACTATTTGCTAATCAATCATGCATGCAAGAATGATTTTTTTCAACCTAGGTAGCCATGGCCGAGGAAACATAGGGAGAGGTAATTGGAACAGAGGCCCAAGAAGGCCAAGGCTCTCCATGCATTTTGATGTTGAATCACAAGAGTTTGGCCAGTTGTTTCAGGCCAAATTTTTCAATTGGATTGAGCAAGGAGTGGTCCAACCCAGGCCTGAAAGGCCTCCTTTCCAAGTTCTGCAAGCCCCTGGTATCCTTGTGCCTCCTCACATCTCATTGCAACCCTAGGTTCCTGGAAATGATGGATGGAAAGATATTGTCCACCTAGCAGTCTCCCAACATCGTGGCTGGCCCAATTTATCCCGACCTGCTCCTCCGCCTATTAGCCCCATTGTCCAAGCTTCCCCCCACTCACCAGTACAGTCCTCTCATGCTAGCAAAAGGTTGAAAACCGAGGCCCACTATGCCCTTGACAAAGTAAAAGCCATTGTTGCCCCTTCCTCACCCTCCAATGGCGCTGACAACTTCTTGGATGCATTTGAGGGACGATTGTTCCCACGTGATCAATGAGATTAGGCCTAAAGGTTCAGCACAGCCAAAGGCAAATTTAGGAAAATCGAAGGGTGACAACAGCAATCAAGAAAGGATTGCATCTCAAAGTGGGAAATATGGCTTTTGAGTTTTTATCTTATCTATTGTTGATGACAATTGACTTCAGGATTTTTTGGGCAGCATGTTTATTTTTGGATATATGAGTAATACTTTTTTTTGAAACTAATTTCCAATATCATGAGCTAAATTTTCAAATGTGAATATAATGATGGGAGCCACAAGGAGGTGTGTTTTGCTTAACTGACTAGTTATGTTATGATTGTTATGAGCTAAAGGGAGTCACAAGGGGTCCCACCTACTAGTTATTATTTATTTATAACCCTTATTATGATTATTACTTTTCCCCCTTAACTAAATAGTTGGTTGAATCTTTAGTTAACTTAACTAATGAGGTGGTTCAACTACCTCAACCAATTCGGATTTGCTTAAAGGAAAAAGGAAAGGGAGGAACAATGGAGGATAGAAGCAAAAGCATACTAAGGTTTTCTCTTTGAGTTTATGTTGAGATAGTTCAGTTTTCATTCATTCATTTATTCATCACAAGCTTAATTCTCTTTTATGACAGCAGGGTCTTATTGTAGACAGCAATATTCAGGGTTGAATTACATCGTTCAGACACTTGTTTTTCAGAGGTGTTGATCTCTCTTTGATAGTCTCTGTAGACTTGTCTATTTTTGAATTATTTTTTATGACTGACAAAGGCTATTGTGCAGAGTCGAGTGGGCACAATATATGGCAAGCTAATCCAACTTTTAGAGTTCAGTTTTGGTTTTATGTCAGAGGTCCTTTTGTATGTTCCATCAGGGATGTCTAAGTTTGACTATGGTCCAAATTTTTTGTATGAGATTTTGTAAATAAAATGAATCTTTGGTGAATTGGAATGAAATAAAGGATTGATTTATGTCTCATTTGTCTTGATTATCATCTTTGTGACTTTACTTCTATCTTTACATTTATTTCGGCAATTAATATGCTCAGAAAATTGCATAAAAAGTAAATTTCCAGCAAACTTTTTATTGATAAAAGACTAGCCTAAGCACTCGTAATTAATACTTGTGAGTTAGGATGTTATTTTTGTTGGCTATAAACATAGGGTGAGATTCTCGTCTATTTTTCTTTAGCCAAGCAAGATCTGAAAATGCTTGACTAAGATCATTTCATATATTTTCCTCAACAGTAACATCCTTCCTTTCAAATAGCACTTGACCTTCCAATAGCACTCAACAGTGAGGTCTGAAGCCAATTGAAGAGGAACTAGTGAAGGATGAAACAATCAGTTATAATGAGGGGTAGAGGGTGCATATCCCAAAAGAGATGGTGATATTTCCCAATAGCCACACAAAATCTGATCAAGGTGCAATTGCAGCCCACAATTGCCACCTGGGTAGATGTCCTAAAATTTGGTCACTAGGTACCTCAATCAAAGTTAGGCATTTAAATTTTTGGCAACAAAAATGGGTCACAAGATGGATCCCTTCCAAGAGGTGGGTGCCTCAAGGGGGGACTCACAAAACAACCGGACATCGGCCTTCGACCCTTCATGGGTATCTCCTTGCCTTATGGTGTTAGGAACACTTGACTTGGAGGATTTTAAAGTTCCATATTTGTCAACTTCTAATGTTTGAAGATGTGAGAACCAGATAACGGGGGGTTATTTGGATGCCTACCCTCGAGATCTTACCTAGACTAAAAATTTATTTTGGCACCTCATGTGGAGGAAAACTTAGTGAGTTTTTAGAAAAAATTTAGATGTGGTTGTTTGAGAGATTGGGGGTGTGAACCAATCTTGTTTGAATTAAGTAGGTGTAGGTAATTTTTTTAAGAAAATAGTGGGATGTTTTGGGATCCCTTTGGAGGAAACCTACTTCAACCTCCACAATTCGAGATGGAATTACGTGAATGAAGAGTGACTTTGTGTGTGAGCAAGTGATCAAATGTGCCAAATTTTTAATAAGTTAGGTGTCACCTTGCAACATGTGGACTTCGTGTGGTCCTTACAAATATTGATTACCTATCGTACTAGATGCCATTGGTACAACCTTGAGGAATTTTAAAGTCCCAAAAGAACTAGCATGTGGACATATGGGTCCTTACCAATCCTTTAAACTCCCTAACGTGGTTTAATCTAAGAAAGCTTCAAAAACTATCCTAGATTGCAATCATGTGGGCATGTATGGACCCGTTACAATAATATTTAAACTCCCCTAGTGATGTAAACTAAGAAAGTAGCTTCTAAAACTATCCTATCTTTGAAACATGTGGGCATGTATGGGCCCTTACAAATTTAAGATGTTTGGAAAAGAAACTAAGAGGGGCCCTAGGGGGGCTTTGTCCTCTCCTAAAGATCGTGTTTAAGGGAGATGAAACCTTCCCTCAATGGATTTTTTAATCTCAAGATCAATCTATGGTGTGAGAGAAGAGCATAATCAATGATTGAGGTTTGATTTCTGGTCCCAATGCAAGTGTTTATATATGTGATAGTAAATGATCTTTAACTTAGCTTTTACAATCAAAACAAGCCATCCATGTGGTAACTTAAAGAAAAAGAAGAGAAATATGGTTCTTTTTAACCCTCTAAGTGCCTATGTTTTGACTAACCCTTCATGTGGGAAGGGGATATAAGTGTGGTGTATTTACAAATTGCATAATA
Organism: Picea engelmannii; assembly: GCA_009831015.1. Taxonomy (NCBI): domain Eukaryota; kingdom Viridiplantae; phylum Streptophyta; class Pinopsida; order Pinales; family Pinaceae; genus Picea; species Picea engelmannii. The sequence continues at coordinate 110,413 of ML807588.1, forward strand.
GAAAGATTTTGAAGGCTAGGGGCCTTCACAAAATCACAAAAAACTCTTACAATTTCAAGTCTCTTGACAGATGCGCGGGTTACAGTTCAGACAGAGGGGCGGTGGGCACATAATGCGCAGAGAATAGAAAACCTTTGGGCGCATTGTGCATGGAATGCGCAGAGAATAGAAGCATTGTGGGTGCACAATGCTCCAAATGTGCGTCTATGGGTTGGAATACCCATGCACGTTCTGATATGCGTATGGGGAACTTTTAAGTGAAATTCTCCTCTTCCAGCTTCAAACTTAGATCTTTGCAGGTAAGGCTAGGCCATTTATGATCCCTGCAAGGCAAATGGATCAAAAAGAAGTGCTCAAACAACCCAAATAGGGAGGAAATTGATACCTTATCCCTAGTATGGTCGCTAATCTGTTGTGTCATTTTCGTCACTCCAATGAGAAAAAGAAGGACACTTGCAAGTATAGTTGGTCCTGCTAGACAGGACAGAGGTTAGTGTATGAATCAAATGACTCAATCACATGAAATAAACAAACAACTAGGCTAACAAGAACTAAAGAAATAAAACTAAAATGCATGAGGAAATTAGAACCAAAATTAATCAAACAATTGACCAATAATCATGCCATCAATGGAGAAGTATATTAATGGGCAAACACCATAGATAAAGGGGGACTTATGGATCCCCTCTTCCTCCTTGGGAGGGATCTTTAATCCCCTATGTGAGAGCTCTTCTTACAAATGGTAAAGTAGAAAGCAAATGGTAAAGAAATCCAAGCTTATTCCCTCAAGAGGTGAGGTGAATAGCTTAATGAGATGATGCTAGTATGATCCAAGAAGAAAAGAGGTTTCTTGTAGGAGAATAGAGGCAGCATAACAATACCATGAGATTCTTGAATTCATAGTGCACCCATGGCCTCTTTTTATAACAAATCTTTGAGGCAATATCCAATCAGTCTTTAGTGTGAACAAGGGGCCCTTTAGGGCACCCTTAGGTCTTTGACCAGCCCCCCATTCAGATTTAGCTCATATTTGAGGGTCAAATAAAGTTGGGAGTTGGTCCAGAAGTGGGTGAGGGGTTGACCAGAACCATAAATGCATCATTCACAGGGGTGCACGGCTTTTCTCGTACACAGTCGTGCATCAGGTGCATGTGCACTTTTCTGGCGTTTTTGGCCTACACACGTGTGCGCGCTTCCTTTAGTGTTTTAGCACATGTCAATTTATTAACCATTTGTATAGTTTGTGCCTTTTGGAAATGTATTTTTGGGATTGCAGGTGAAATAATAGGTGTTTGTAGATGTTGGATTCATGTAACCATTTGCAGACGAAATTTCAGTGATAACACAAAGTTTACTTCAAATTTTTGGAAAGGTTTGTTGAAAGGATTTTGGGAGGAATTTAAATCTTAGCACAATGTATCATCCAGAGTCAGATGGGAAACATAGAGGACTCACAAGATAATTGAGGACATGCTTAGAATGTATGTGATGGATCAACCATCAAATTGGGAAGATTATATTCATTTAGTTGAATTTTTCTACAACAATGGGTATCGGGCCTCATTGAAAATGAGTCCATTTGATGCATTGTATGGCAGAAAATGTAACATTCCAGTGAGTTGGGATAATCCAACAGACAGAGTAGTTGTCAGGCCAAATTTATTGAAGTAAATGGAAGAGCAGATGACAAGAATAAAGCAGAATTTAAAAGTTTCCCGTGATAGGCAGATAAGTTATGCGAATAATAATATAGTTTTCATAGATTTTAAAGTGGGAGAACATGTGTTCTTAAAAGTAAAGGCAAAGAGAAGTTCGCTTAGATTAGGAAGTTGCCTGAAGTTGGCAGCGAGATATTGTGGACCTTTTGAAATATCAGAAAAGATAGGGCCAGTTGCATACATGCTAGCATTGTCTACATCCATGAGAGTGCATAGTGCATTTCAAGTATCATTATTAAAGAAGTATGTACCTAATTCTAACCACATAATTGGTTGGAATGTGATCCGGGTGGAGCATGAAGGGGATTTAAGGGTGGAACCAGTACGCATTCTGGACCAGAAAGTCAAAGTGCTCAGGAAAAAATCCATAGGGTTGGTAAAGGTTCAATGGACCTGCTACGGTCCTAAAGATGCCACATGGTAGAATGAAGAAAACATGCGGGAAGAGTACCCACAAATTTTTGAAAATTTTGAAGAATGCGGAATGCAAGACTCCATTTTGGAAAGCTAGAGTTCTGGAACATCATCTCAGAGTCCTAGTCGAATGTGTTGGGGAACTTGATAAATGAATGGCTCATTCCTTGGGTTAACCTTGATAAGAAGATGGTACATCCCTTGGGTTAACCCTGATAAATGAATGGTGCATTCCCTGGGTCGACGAGTTGAGAGGAACATGATATCGATGGTTGGAGCCACTGCTGGAGTTGTTAAATTGTAGAATTTTTATTTCTAAGTGTTGTGATGTAAATTTGCATATATATATATATATATATATATATATATATATATATATATATATATATATATATATATATATATATATATATATATATTGGCGTAGAGTGCACCGAGGACGTCACGCAATATTAGGGGAGGGGGAATGTAACATCCCCATTATAATCCCCAGTTTAATTAATGCTTATGTGGATATAATATGAGGCTACGACCAAGTGATGTAATGTGTGAATTATATCTCTATGTTTTAATAATAAAAAGTGATGCCAGTTGCTAAGGGGACGTGGACAAGAGATGGGGGTTGAATTAATCCACGAGGGAAGTGTCTAGGATAATGGCCAAGAGGGGAAAAGCGGGAATTACCCATGTATATTAATTCAACCCATTTTTCCTAAACTTTCTTATTGTATATGAACCTTCCACTTTATGATTGAGTGTTCCCAAAGCCAATCATTGAATACATGTAAGAGGGTGGGTGTGAGTTGTCACATCCCAGAGTTATTGGGCACATGGGGATTGAGTACAATAAACTTGGGGAAGACAGTGAGTCAAGAAAGGCAAGCCACAAGTGATATCTATTTTATGAGAAGAACGAAATGAACACAGATTACTATTATTATTAACACAAAGATAATAATGAACAATAACAGAGATACAATAAAATTGCCTTCTATTAAATAAATAAATATGTTGAAACTGTAAAATGCAGACTGAAAACAAGCTTGTTAGAATGGTGGCGGCTTATCTCTGAGAAGAGATGCGACAGTTTTGCTCATTTGCAAAAAAACGAGTACAATGAGGATCTAAAAGGCTTTTTACAATAAACATGAATGCCAAATCCCTAGACATCCAAAAACCTAACCCTAGGAGATGAATCGCCAAAAGTCATGTGGGCCCCGTTGGGGTAAGTTGGTAGATCAGCTTCCCAAGGTCATAACTTTTGCATACGATCTCTGTGTTCAGCGCACGATATCCCATTGGAAAGGTTTATTTGAGAACTACAAATTATTCCATCAAACTCTAACTTTGTCTATAATTTGACTATGGTGAGCCCTAAAAACATTGTTTAGGGCCTCAAAATGGCCTCGGAAATTCAATACTCGAAAACTAGGAAAAAACTGAAAAGCTGAAAAACTACCAAGATGAACCAGCTAGAATAGGTGGGTGGCCACCGATATCCACCTAGATCAATTCTCACCCCATAGGAAGAAATGTTCTCCATTGCTTTGAGTGCCCCCGCTAGATGAGGAATTTTTTGTTGAATTTGGCCCCAGGTGAGCCACTTGCCTTTGTGCAGGAGTTGCTCTACTTTGACAACCCAATATGGCACTCAGTGTTGATCATGACATTGCTTGTACTTGGCATTGGATTTATATAAAATATCATGAACCTATTAGCAGATGTATTGGATCTTCTCAATGAACCAAGTGGCTTTGTTAGCTTCGGTTTGAGCATGGGACGAGTCTACCTGGGTGGCCGCAAGGGGTAGTGAAACATCCATGGGACCCAATGGTTGAAATCCCAACCCCACCTTAAAGGGGTTTTAGTTGGTTGAGCTATGTATGGATCTATTGTAGTTGTGTTGAACATAGGGAAGACTCTCATCCCATGTGTGGGGTGCTTGGAATTGTACATGCATAGGATATGCATGATCATCTAGTTGACGACCTCAGTTTGGCCATCCATCTCGGGGTGGAAGGTAGTGGATTTGGTGAGCTAAGTGTCGAGCAATGACCAGAGGCTCAACCAGAATGTACTGAGGAACTGTTTGTCCTGATCTATGATAGTGGTTTGTGGTATTCCAAAATGTACCCACACTCGTTCAAAGACGAGGTTGGAAGTGGCCTTCACTATTATGTTTTTCTTGCAAGCGGCCATAATCGTCATCTTGGAAAGCGATCAACAACCACAAAAACACAGTCATTTCCCTACGTAATGGATGGAACGCCCGACATGTAGTCCATTGAGATGGATTACTAGGGCCTATCAGGAGTAGGTAGAGGGGTGTATAGGCCTTGTTTCTTAGTGGTTGATTTGACAATAGCACAGCCAGTGCAGGACCTGATATATTTGTTGACATCCTGTCAAAGTTTCAACCAGCAGAAATGTTGTTGTAACATTGCCACTGTCTTTTCTACGCCGAAGTGTCCTACCACCTGACTGTAGTGGGCTTCCCAAATCATCTTCGCTCTCTCACTTTATGGAATGCAGAGATAGTCTAGATGGCACAACATCCCGTCTTGAAGATGAAAATTAGTGGCAGTTGTGTTTGTACCCAACATTTGGTAGGTGGTGGCAAAGTCAGGATATTTCTCATAGAGTTGAGGCCATATGGAGGTCTTGTGGTCGCAAGAGTCTAGCACCATGGTGATTTTCGCAACTGGAGGTTGGTTGAGGCAATAATAGACTTGGTTCTTAATTTTTGTCGTATACTTGATGTTGAGTTGGAACTGTTGCAAGTATGTGGACCTCTTCTGATAGAGATCATTCTACAATTTGCCTTGTGTCTACATGAACTACAATGGATTAAGATTAGTATGGACGACCATCTCCTTCCTGAGAATGTAATTCCTCCACTGGTGGTAGGATTGCACAATGGAGTACATTTCTTTGTCGTAAGTAGGGTACTTATGGACGACATCTGATAGTCTCACGATGATAGGCCACGGGATGGTCGTGTTGAGTGAGAACTGTGCCCACAACATAGTTTGAAGCATATGTCTCTATCTCGAAGGGTTATTGCAAGTGGAGTAATGAAAGCACTGGGGCTAAGAACAAGCACTGCTTCAAATCATTGAATGTTTTCTATTAGGACAGACCACACACAAAATTTGTCTTACCACCACCCTAGGTTACTTGGCTAAGGGCCCATGCAATATGGGAGAATCCCAACACGAACTGGCGATAGAAATTGGTAGGGCCTAAGAATATCTGAAGCTCAGTGAGTATGGTTGGGCTAGCCAGTCATGGATGACTTGGATCTTGGTTGGTTACACATGCACACCATGCTCATCAACAATGTAGCCTAAGTACTAGACCATGACCATGTCGAAGAAGCATTTTTCCAAGTTGGCATATAGTTTGTTTTGTCGCAGAGTGTGCAAAACCTACTAAATATGTTGCAAGTGTTCCACCCAAGTCTTGTTTTAGATGAGGATGTCATTCAGATACACCTATACAAAAGAATTGGTGAAAGGATGCAAGATATCATCCATCATCCTCATGAAATTTGTTGGGGCGTTTGTCAAACCAAAAGGCATGACCAGCCATTCAAAAAGACCTTCTTTTCAATTGAAGGCAGTATTCCATACATCTGCCTGCTCTATTGCGACCTTATGGTAGCCAGACTTTAGATCAATCTTACTGAAGTATTTGGCCCCCTTGAGTTGATCAAGGACATCGTCGATTCAGGGAATCAAGTATCAGTTCCTGACTATGATTTTATTTAGGGCTTGGTAATCAATGCAAAGTCGCCAGGTCTCGTCTTTCTTCTGGACAAGCACGATTGGGATTCCACAAGGTGATGAGTTGGGTTAGATGTGCCCATTTTGGAGCAGTTCTTGGATCTGACGTTGATCTCCTCGTTATCTAATAGAGAGCGAAGATAGACTAGCCCAGTGGTTAGTGGTGCGCTAGGGATCAGATTGATGGGATGCTTGACCTGAAAGTGAAGATGTACCCCAGTAGGTGAGGAGAAGATGTCTTTGTACTCTTCCACGATCTTATCCACTTGCTTCTACTACGTGGAGAGGTCAGTCGGGGAGTCCCTAGATGTGGTTGCAATCTTTTTCTCACTTTGAGAGCGAAACGCGAAGAAGACAAACTTCCCAGTCTAAGAGATGACCTTCCTGCATTGCTTGGCAGAGATCAAGGAAATGGCACTAGGTGGGACTACATCAGGTGTCCTATACAATTTCTTGTCCAAAGTATTCATAAAACTGCAAGGCCTAGACTCATATACAACATGAAATTTCCATAAATAAGGTTGTCCCAAAAGAACATCACAAACTTCAAGGGGCAAAACATCACACAATATCTCATCTTTAAATAGCTTGATGTTGTAGGACAGGTGACATTGTTGGTTGATGCATAGATCTCTTCCCTGGTAGAGCCATCCGATGATGTAGGGTTGTGATGCAGTGTTGTCGGCAGGGCTAGCCGCTTAACGATCTTCGCTGAGATGAGGTTCTTCTGGCTACTTCTATCAATGATGAAGTGCAGTGGGGTGCCTTTCATCCACATCTGTGAATGAAAGAGGCGCTCATCTTCCTTTAGCTCATCAGGTTCACCGGGATAGATCTTGGTGGTAGCAATGGTGGCACTAGGTTCCACGTCAATGATCTGTCTCCCCCTTTCTAGTTCTGACTCAAAGTCAAAACCCACATCTGATTAAAGGGATTTTACCTTAGCCACCAATGACTACTTTGATTGCAAATCAGTAGTGTTATGCTAGGGGCTCTTATGGAAGTCGCACCACTTTCTGGTATCTTTCTTCATCTTTCGATTGTCCTTCCTTGTTGGCAGCTTAGAATGGTTTTTCTAAGGTTGTTCATCTTTGCTATACCCTTTGTTCTACGGGTTGGGGATGTTCTTGCCCTACTTCTGTTGTGAGTGGTTCCCAGGCCCAAACTGTCGCGTATTTTTTTTAAGCTATGCTTGATTTTGACGGCGTATCGATAGGCCGCGCCCAAGGACGAGATGTCCAAAAACTCCATTTCTTCCCAGATGTACCTATGCAGACCACTGCAGTTCTTGAGCACTTGATGTCACTCAGAATATTTGATACCCAACTTGGTGCATAAGGTATGGAAGATATTTGTGAACTGTGGCACTGTTTGGCCCCTTTCCTATCGCAAAGTGGTCCATTTTGTATACAGGTCATCATAACTTCCAACAAGGTAGTATTGTTCCTTAATAGCACCCCTGAAGGACTCTCAAGTGAGTGTGACTATAAATAATTAGGGTTCCTCTATTTCCTTTTTATCACTGAAAGTCTCCCACCAATTTTTGACATGGGGGATGACTTTGAGGAGCGCAAAAGTAATATTTTCTTGATTCAAAAAGTTATGGACAAAAAAATATCCTTCTAGCATATTCAACCATTTGTCTACAACATCTACATCTATCTAACCTTCAAATATAGGAATATCAAAGTTTATATGTACCTTGAAGGGAGTGGCACCTCTGCTCGAGGAAGATGCATCACCTATTGTTAGTCATCGAAAGATTTGCACAAAACTATCCATAATCTCGTTCCTATGTTTCACAATGGATTCCTCGAGCAAGAGTTTGAAAGGATCTCTTTGTTATCACTGAAATTTCGTCCACACAGGACGACAAGAACTCTGCATCATCAACACAACAATGAAGTCATTCATGGCACAGAATGAAGTTTACAGCATTCCAGAAGGGTCAAAAACTATACAAAAATTGAAAGACACTTCACATTAGTAAGGTGCGCGCGTATGCGCGGGATAAGAACGTGTTGTGCGCGCTTAAGCGCTCGACGCGCGACTGTCCACAGAAAAAGCCGCGCATCTGCTAATACGGTGCATTAAATGCTTAAGTCGGCCTCCCGATTGCCAATGGACCTTCCACCGAGATGATTTGACATCCAGATCAGTGTCGGTTCTGCAAATTCGGCGAATTAATGGCTTAAGTGAACCCTAAACAGCACCGTGTTTACACCGGAAGCTATTTACGTGACCGCCTGGAAAATGTTATAAATAGCAGTGAAGGCTCATTGTTTCAGCAGAGAATTCCATGCAAAGTTATGCTATCCAAATTCAGAGCTCGGTCCTTTTGACAAGCCATCCGTCTGCAGCTTAATTCAGAGTTCTTTCACCGTTTATTTCAGTTCTGCTCATTTTGTAAGGAAAGCACAATCTTGAGAGATTCGAAGGACCTTCCGTTGGAGGGAGAGGGAATCCTTATCTCTGCCCTCGGCGTGTACTCTGGTTTCCCCTAATAGATCAAGCCTGGAACCATTGTGGACTTCCTTATCTCATGTCTGATATTTCTGTTTATTTCCGAATCGTTATTTGCTTCACAGCTGTTAGATTAGATTGTTTTCTGTTTTGTTTTTCTGCTTTCTATTAACACTCTTGCTGCTATAGATGTTCTGCCTTGGTGAACCCTGCAAGGCATGCAGAGC
>ML807588.1:129045-142136 GCA_009831015.1 Picea engelmannii
CGTCATCTTTTTCAGAGTTACATCACACGAGCATGGGGCATGCCCGCCTCGTTTGTATACAGTTGTATATTGTTTTTTTTTCTTCTTAGACACGTCTCTCAGAAGGTCGAGATACCGGTTCCTTTTTCCTCCAACGGATCGTTCCGACAGGTCCCACCATTGCTTTCCCTTACCAACAACACTCTCAGTAGAAGAAACATTGATGAATTTCGGCTATACATATGCTCCTAACCTCATCCATCAGGGGGCATCTGTTATCACTGAAATTTCGTCCACACAGGACGACAAGAACTCTGCATCATCAACACAACAATGAAGTCATTCGTGGCACAGAATGAAGTTTACAGCATTCCAGAAGGATCAAAAACTATACAAAAATTGAAAGACACTTCACATTAGTAAGGTGCGCGCGTATGCGCGGGATAAGAACGTGTTGTGCGCGCTTAAGCGCCCGACGCGCGACTGTCCACAGAAAAATCCGTGCATATGCTAATACGGCGCATTAAATGCTTAAGTCGGCCTCCCGATCGCCAATGGACCTTCCACCGAGATGATTTGACATCCAGATCAGGTCGATTCTGCAAATTCGGCGAATTAATGGCTTAAGTGAACCCTAAACAGCATCGTGTTTACATCGGAAGCTAGTTACGTGACCGCCTGGAAAATGTTATAAATAGCAGTGAAGGCTCGTTGTTTCAGCAGAGAATTCCATGCAAAGTTATGCTGTCCAGATTCAGAGCTCAGTCCTTTTGACAAGCCATCCGTCTGCAGCTTAATTCAGAGTTCTTTCACCGTTTATTTCAGTTCTGCTCGTTTTGTAAGGAAAGCACAATCTTGAGAGATTCGAAGGACCTTCCGTTGGAGGGAGAGGGAATCCTTATCTCTGCCCTCAGCGTGTACTCTGGTTTCCCCTAATAGATCAAGCCTGGAACCATTGTGGACTTCCTTATCTCATGTCTGATATTTCTGTTTATTTCCGAATCGTTATTTGCTTCACAGTTGTTAGATTAGATTGTTTTCTGTTGTGTTTTTCTGCTTTCTATTAACACTCTTGCTGCTATAGATGTTCTGCCTTGGTGAACCCTGCAAGGCATGCAGAGCGGTCTCTATTTTGCTCATCTGCTGACAGATTGACCGAGAACACTCTTGTCTAGTTGTATTTCTGTTCTCCTGCCATGGAAGGTCGCTTGGGCATGCGAGAGCTCTTTTCCTCAACAGAAACAAGTTCGACACCTAACTCTTTGTACCCTAACCTCGTTGGGGACATGCACTAAGAACGATGAGGAGAAGACCGTTCTGATACCACTGATCCAAATTTTATGAGCATAATGAAATGAACATACATTATTAGTATTATTAACACAGAGACATAATGAAAAATAATAGAGATACAATAAAATTGGCTTCTATTCAATAAAGAAATATGTTGAAACTGTAAAATGCAAATTGAAAACAAGCTTGCTAGAATGGTGGCGGCTTATCTCTTAATAGAGATGTGATAGTTGCGCTCATTCGCAAGAAGATGAGTACAATGAGACTCTAAAATCCTTTTTATGATCAACATGAATTCCAAAACCCTAGACATCCAAAAACCTAACCCTAGGAGATGAAGCGCCAAAAGTCATGTGGGCCCTATTAGGGTAAGTTGGTAGATCAACTTCTTGGGGTCGTAACTTTTGAATACGATATTTGTTTTAGGAACACGATAGCCCATTGGAAAGGTCTATCCTAGGACTACATATTATGTTTTCAAACTTTAAATTCATCTATAGTTTGACTATGGCAAGCCCTAAAAACGTTGTTTAGGGCCTCAAAACGACCCCAAAAGTTAAAGACGTGAAAACTAGGAAAAAAATGCCAAGCTGAAAAACTACCAAGATGAACCAGTTGGAATAGGTGGGTGCCACCGATATCCACCTGGGTCAACAAGAGAGGATATTTGTATGGGTTGGGACAACAAGTTTTAGTAAGTCAAGCTTTGTGCATGGGAAGAAAGGATTGAGCAAGAAAGAGAGCTTGGATTTGGTGTAGCCATGGAGGGCGAACCATGGAGCGTAACTGGAGCGAACTAGAGCTGGAGAACTGAAGAGCCAGGTTGTTAAGCCTGAAGAGTGAACTCTTGTGTGAGTTGCACTAAAACAAAAAGTGTATGTTGTGGGTTTGATTATACTTTTCCTAGCAGCAAGTTCCTAGCTAAGAGATTCCTAGTTACCTATGCGAGAGAGACCTTGATAAATGAATCACGCATTCCTTGGGTTATCCCTGATAAACGGATGGTACATCCCTTGGGTTAACCCTGATAAACATATGGTACATCCCTTCGGTTATCCCTAATAAATGGATGGTACATCCCTTGGGTTATCCATGATAAACAAATGGTACATCCCTTGGGTTATCCTTGATAAAAAAAAAATGGTGCATTCCTTAGGTTGGGAAGGTCAGGAGGAAGAGAGAGTTGGCGGAAAAATCAGGATAGCTATAGGAGAATATTAATTGAGTTATGAGTTTTATGAGCTGCAAGTGGACTATGAGAGACCACCCTCTTTTGTGGACTACTATCCTCAGCTCAGGGGTGAATAGATATTGAGATTTGGAATAGTCGGTCTATGGTTGGGTGGAATGTCCTTCCCAAGCAATTGGTTGCATGATTCTTGTTTAAAGATAAGTGTTTTGTCTTGTACTGAGTTATTACATGTCTTATTGTTGTACATGAACTCTTCGTAAATGAGAATGACTTATATGTTGTTGTAATGATGCATCTGTTTTATGGTTATGGATGGTAGCTACATCTATTTTAAATTTGTAGCTATAATCTACAGGAAATCGACTAACAGTAAAATAATTACTTAGTTAGTAGAAGTTTCGGTTTTATGTGTATTTTGCACCACAATTTCCCTCGATTGGGTTGGGGAACGTTACATTGTGGTATCAGAGCTGTCATTGAGAGAGTTTTGTGTGGCGTGGCCCGACCATGGTGGTTGGGTACGTTACATTATCATTGAGTTCCCGTTTTGCAAACTTGAGATATCATCACAAAATATTAATGGTACAACATTCACAAATATTTACATGTTGATTTTATAGACGTCGTATCATTAAAATGAGCTATTACTAATCATTACTCTTCTCATTCTTAAATGCATAGAAGGGTAATTAGAAAACAAGGACCAAACAAGCAAAGTATCAAGGATTGTTGGCGAGTCGAAGCTTCATGCACTTAAGAAAAAGTTAGATGTGAGCTTCTATTCTTTTAGGACTCCTCACTCCCTCACTACTATGACTTTGTCAATATCATCCTCATTAAACCTTAAAAAGGTAGACTTGCATATTGCATGTTGTTGATGTTTGGACAACAACATGAAGACATTCTTCCATATATATATATATATATATATATATATATATATATATATATATATATATATAATCATTTTGTCTTAGCATTTTCTATTATGCTTATGTCTCTATGCATGGTTATTCTTATTGTGATCTTGGTTATTACTGTTGCTATTGTTCATGGTTTATGCTTCAGTTCATGTAAATTTGTAAAGAAAATAAATGTAATTGAACAACATCAAACTCCAACATGGTATCAGAGCAGCATTCTTGAAAGAATACTATTGCACATGCGTTGACCTTCTACAACAGCTCGTCGTAGCTTTCTTGCAATTCGTTGTTTTACTGCAACTGCAACTCAGGTTAAGATTTATGCACTCTTCCGGCAACCATGGTGAACTGTATTTTGGTGGAAGATAGGATTGATGGAACAACCAACTTTAGTTCTTGGAAATCTAGATTGCTCGTCACTCTAAAAGAGAGTGACCTAATGAAGTACGTTGAAGAAGTTGTACCAAAATCAGTTGATGATGTAGAAAAGTCTTAATGGAGGAAGAATGATGGAAAAGCCAAAAAGATCATCATCTATTTTATGAGAGACAATTTAATCCCTCACATATCCAACTTGAATATAACTAAGCATATGTACGACGCTTAAAAAAGTTGTTAGAGAGAAACAAGACCAATAGAGCACTTGCCTTGAGACATCAGCCTCATAATCTCAAGATCACGAAGTCAGATATAGATGCCACCTTCTTCATGAAGATTTAGAGATAAGTTGGGTGCTATTGGTGAAATCATCTCTCACAAATAACTTGTCATGATTACCCTTAATGGTCTTCTAATACATTGGGATCCATTTATTCAAAGTATCATTGGGCGCTCCAAATTTCCCAAGTTTGATCGTTTATGGGCAGACTGTACTCAGGAGCAGACTATACTTGCAGCTAGAGGCGTGCAATGTATCCATCATGATGACAATCAAGCCCTTGATACTCATGCAAGGAAAAAGAAGAGGTTTCGACAAAACATTTAAAGGAAGGCAGTCAACACCAGCTTCAAAACACAAAAAGAAGGACATGTCAAAGATTCAATGCTTCAGATGTGATAAGTATGGCCATTATGTGAAAAATTGCCCTACATTGAAAAAAGGAAAGAAACTTGCTTCCACTGCTAATGTTGATTCATAACCACCTCAAATGAAGTCAAGGAATGCAAGCATGGTCAATGAAGAGTTCTTCTTCACTTTATCCCTCTCAGGTATGGTTCCTACTAGTAATGATATTTGGTTGATTGACAATAGTGCTTCTAGACATATCACTAGATACAAAGAGTGTTGATTTTTCAATAGACAAGGTTAAGCATGAAGTTCATTCCATTTTAGCATTTAACTTAACCATAACCAATAATGTTGCAGCAACCAAGGTCACAAGAAGAAACACCATGCACAAGAACACAAGAAGTATCCTGGGAAACCCTTCTCAACAAGGGAAAAAAACCTAGCCAAGAGAATACCTTCACCACAAAGAAAACCTAGCACACAAGAGGGTGCTTGCAAACCCTATAAGACTAGTGCCCAAGAGAGGTGCGCACTTTTCCCAAGAAGGTATACTTGCTGAAATTTCCAAACACGCACAAAAGATATGACTCCTCAATGGGGAATTTACCTTTACTTATACTAGACTTGACCTACCAACAGAAGTGTCTATTGGCACAACAGGGCCTACCTCTCTATCTCATAATATAATTAATATTAACCAGATTAATTATCTTTTACATTGATTATCAATTACATTAAGGTGGGGCCGACATGTACCCTTTACATTACAATTAGGGTTACAGATAGGTTTGACTCTTGAACAATATAGCAAGGGATCTCATACACCCACTAGTGCTCAGCCACTAGGGGCACATCCATAGGGATGTCCATATCTCTGGCTCACTGCATTACACAGAAGAACCACTTCTCACTAGTGCTCAGGCACTAGGATCACGTTCACCTGTGCTCGTCCACATGCACATCCACTCAAGAGATCTTTTTTCCCATTGCATTACACAAGAGAGTCATCTGGAGTTTCTCATCAACTCTCTACTCATAGGAGGATAATATATCATCTTCATCTCTTTCTCATGATGATGCACCCAACACTTTGTGATTTCACACGTTCACCTTATGCTCAGCCACAAGCATGTCCAACTCTGCAGATCTCCTTTCTCACTGTGTTACACAGAAGAATCATCCGGATTTATTCTCTATTCTCTGTAAGGAGGAGGCCATCTCTATGTTCTAGTTTTGTCTCATATAGGAAACACACACCCCTCTCAGGGGCTTTCTCTTAGGTTTGTGTCCTGGAGAATGTCTCATGTAGCTGCAATCATCAACACTCCCTCTCAGCTAGGGAGGCATTCTTCATCATGCCAAGTCTCACACAGATGTACTTTGAACTTTGTCTTGGTTGTAGTTATCAACACTCCCTCTCAACTAGGTAGGTATCCTTCACCAAGTTAATTTGGTGAATATGTTCTCAATTTGCTCATGTGTAGGAAGGTACTGCATGTGTACTTATTTTCCTCTGCATCATGTCTCTGATATAATGATATTTTATCTCAACGTGTTTCGATCTATCATGAAACATTGGGTTCTCAAAGAGCTTTCCATACAGCTCTGGTTATCATCATAGGATCCATCTCATGATCAAGTAAATCTTCCAAAAGCTTGTGAAGCCATATAGCTTTGCACACTCGATGCTACATACTCTGCTTTTGTGGTACTCAAGGTCACAGAGTTTTGTTTCCTGCTACATCGGGAAATCATGGCAATCTTCATGGTAAGACAATAATCGGATGTGCTCTTTTGGTCCACTTGTACTCTCTTCTAAATCTGTATAGGCATATCCCTGCAAACTCATTTTCACAATTGGAGGCATATCTCAGGTCATATCTAATTGTGCCTCGTGTGTATCTCAATACATGATTTATTGTTATCATGTGAATCTGTCTTGGTTGGATCATGCATTGACTAAGCATATTCACTACATATCATGAATCAGGTCTGGTGTTAACAAGATACATCAATGATCCAATCAGTTGTGGATTAATCTCGTCTGAATAATCATCATTCATTTTTCTTCAGATCCATCATGATGGTTTTTCATTCTCTCATACTCGACTTCTTTAATATTCCCATTGTATATTTCCCTTGGCTCCAGAAAAATATCATTGGTTCTCTGTCATACTTCCAAGAAGTAGTGCATCATTCTTAGATCCTTCATCAGAAGTCAAGGATTACTTGTATCCAACAATAAGGCTTTCTGAATAAGTCATCAAAATCAGGATCTCATCATCAACACTATAATAATATAGGTTTGGATCAACAACACTCTTGTTGAAACCCAAACTCATCAAGAATCCATCCATCTAATATAGTTTCAAACTCATGGATGGTAGTACAAATGGAAGTGTATTGGGCTACTGGATCAAGTGTCACATCATAGACAACTCCCTCTACTTGTGAGAATCCTCTAGCTATAGATATTGCTTGAATTTCTTGACACTTCCATCAGTTGCATGCTTGATCTTATAGATCCACTTGGAGGTCACCACAGACTTCCCTTCTAGCCTCTAAACAATATCTTATACATAATTCTTTGAGATATAATGTTATTCTTTTGTTACTTGTTCTCTCGTTGCTTCTCCAAGACAAGGAGGCTATGAATCAATGAAGTGTATCATGATTGAATGATAGCTCGAAAATCTTTTTTTCTTTCTTGGGATGTGCCTTGAGAGGCTTGTATGTTTCTCTACCTCCTCCAAAGTGAGCCTAGGTATTCCTTTTATGCCCTATTGCAATATCTCTGGACATATCAACTAGAGAAACTGGATTAGATGGAATAATGTATGTCTCCCTCTGAACTGCTGAAGGGGGAGAAGGTATTGTCTCACTATCAATCTCCATATGAGATTCTTTGGATCTTTGAAAGGATATCTCTTCTTCAAGGACATCTCTTCTTGTCTCAATCTGTCTCTGACTAGGGATGTCAATCTGAAATGTTTTTGAAGATTCATTGTTATCTCATAAATGTATTCTTTCTCCCTGAAGGGTCTAGCTTGGACTTCTTCTCTTTGGGTACATGAAAATACATTGGGCACCCAAATATCCTAAAGTGTACAATCTCAGGCTTCACTCTGGTGAAGGCTTCTTGGGAGTTATGTTTTTCAAAGTCTGGTGAAGACTCTTGTTCTGAACATATATTGTGTCATGCATGCTTCTACCCATAGAATCATAGAAGGATTATGATCATGCATTATTTCATTGGTTTCCTCAATGATGGTTCTATTATTCCTCTTTCTCAAATAGTTTTGACTCCCTCTGAGTCAAGTGATTCCCTCTGAAGGATAAACATCTTCCTTTGTTTTTAACCTATCTGCAACAAAAAAACAAAAAGAACCAACACAAGAATATCTCCTAAAGGAGAATAATGAGTACATCTCTAGAATCAAAACAATTTAAGGATTGTTGTCACAGCTACAAAAGTTACTTGTAGCAAACTTTTAGAATTATAGGTTAGAGGAATGACAATTAAAACAATCAAACCTGGAGTCTTCACTTCCAGTGTGTTGCTCCTCTTAATGCACTGAGATCCCTCTGGATCCATGACTTCAACAAAGGTTCCTTCCTCCTGCAATTACCCTTATGACAATGATACAAATAATATATATACAAGTGAATACATGAGTGTTGATATGATTTCTCCAATGGCACCTGGTTGATATCTATCCTCTGACATCTTCATGAAGAAGGTAGTCACAATGTCATCTTTTTGTATCCCACACAATAAGCCTTCCTCTAAAGTTTTGTCTTCCAGGAACTTGAATTTGCTTGATCCATCAAGCTTATCTTCCATCATAGTTCTTTTTCATTGTAATTTTAGATTCTTCACAATCCCTTGTCAACTTGGCTACAAAACCTAACGACTAGGTTAAGCTAGCACTTTTAGGTTTTGTTGGACTTATGACTGCCAACAATAAGCCTAGAACTTTTAGGTTTTGTTGGAATTATGACTTCCAACAAGAATCTTTGCACTTTTAGGTTTTGTTGAAAGATAGGATAACAATGGTGAGCTGAAGAGCTCCTTCAATGAGTTGCAGAAACCTTAATTCTAAAATTTCTGCATAAATTAGAGAAACCCTAGGGCCAAAAAGTCAAAATGCTCAGAAATGCAATCTGAAGCTTGTTGGAGGTGATTTGAATTAGGCCATACACTCCTATTCACTTTTTATCCCCAACGTCCATGTGACAAGTGTTGGAACTCCTCAAAGAGGTAGGCCGTACAGAATTTCTAGAAACCCTAGGAGGGTCGTATGTTTTGCAGAAGAGAGAGAGGATGACTGAAATTTGCTTGTGCAATGGGTTCTTCAAGACCTATGCTCTGATACCATGTTGATTTTTCAATAGACAAGGTTAAGCATGAATTTCATTCCATATAATCATTTAACTTAACCATAACCAATAATGTTGCAGCAACCAAGATCACAAGAAGAAACACCATGCACAAGAACACAAGAAGTATCCTCGGAAATCCTTCTCAACAAGGGAAGAAAACCCAATCAAATCCTTTGTTATATTCTTTAAGAGAAAGACCTTCACCACTAAGAAAACCTAGCACACAAGAGGGTGCTTGCAAACCCTAGAATACTAGCGCCTAAGAGAGGTGCGCACTTTTCCCAAGAAGGTATACTTGCTGAAATTTCCAAACACACAAAATATATGATTCCTCAATGGGGAATTTACCTTTACTTATACTAGACTTGACCTGTCAACAAAAGTGTATATTGGCACAACAGGGCTGACCTCTCTATGTCATAATATAATTAATATTAACAAGATTAATTATCTTTTACATTAATTATCAATTACATTAAGGTGGGGCCGACCTGTACCCTTTACATTACAATTAGGGTTACAAGCAAATCTGACTTTTGAACAATATAGCAAGTGATATCATACACCCACTAGTGCTCAACCACTAGGGACAGATCCATAGGGATGTCCATATCTATGTCTCGTTGCATTACACAAAAGAACCACTTCTCACTAGTGCTCAACCACTAGGATCACGTTCAGTTGTGCTCGTCCATAGGCACATCCACTCAACAGATCTTCTTTCCCACTGCATTACACATGAGAGTCATTTGGAGTTTCTCATCAACTCTCTGCTCAGAGGAGGATAATACATCATCTTCATCTTTTCCTCATGACGATGCACCCAACACTTTGGGATTTCACATGTTCACCTTGTGCTCAACCATGGGCACGTCCAACTCTATAGATCTCCTTTCTCATTGTGTTACATAGGAGAATCATCTGGAGTTCTTCTCTACTCTTTGTAAGGAGGAGGCCATCTCTACGTTCCAGCTCTGTTTTAGATAGGAACCACACACCCCATCAGGGGCTTTCTCTCAGGTTCGTGTCCTGGAGAATGTCTCACGTAGTTGCAATCATCAACAGAGAGCACCTTACATATCTAGTAGAGAAAGAATATCGTTTTCATGTTGTACTTGGTGATGATACCAGATATACCATGAAGGGAGTTGGATCCACTTCCTTACAATTGGATTCTGACAGCCCACTCCATTTGTGTTAGGTAGCTAGAGAGGTATTAATGGTGTTGTAGGATAAATCGGTAAATGCGGACATGAACTAATCTCCCTAGATTCACCTTGATCTAGAAAAAAAAAAGACAGGACATGACGCTTTCCCGAAGTTACAATCATTGAATTTACTACCAAAGAAGGAATGGATGACATACCTTTAGATATTGTTTCCTTATATCTTTGTTGTCTCTGCTTCGCTCCAGTGCTCTTGTGAGATCAAATCTGCAATGACACAAACCAACCAAAGTGAAAGCAACAATAGTAGATTCAATGAAAACCTAAACATGTGATCAAGGAGTCATGTAATAAAATGCTAATGATTTTATGGGAAAGAAGCATGCCACTATATTATATAATGTGGAAGAAAGATACAACCAGATGCCTTGATGTCGTCAGGTTCCTTCCAACAGTTCTTTGCTTCCCACATACTTCTTTCTCCAATGGATTATGAGACTGTGTATCTGATAGCTACTCACAATCTATCTTGACAAAGCAAAGCTCAAAGCCAACATAAATTTCCCAAGCTCCATCCAACTAACTTTCTCCATGATAGCTCCTATACTTTTATAAGTTGAAGAGGATAAGGTGAGGAGGTTAGGATGATCCCACTAAATCATGAAAGCGAGTAATATCCAAACCATTCGGAGGCCACCTCACCATAGAAGCTTCTCCTTCTAGAAGCATCGAGAAAATGTTCATTTTTCCCACGTACGAAGGCCCCCACACCCTAGTTGTAATGTCGCCTGCGGAATCTACGCAACCTAGATATAGTGCAACCTACGAAAATCAAGCATTTCCTCACCCTACGTATAGAGAAACCTGTGGAAATCCTCCTTGATAGGGTTTTTACAAAGGAAAAACCAATTTCTTCTCTCAGGCAAAGTTCTTCTCCCTTCTTTCTTCAGGAATTCAGACCACTGACCCCTCTGAAGGCAACATATAGGTTTACATCATTAACGGTCATAGTGGTGACAAAAATAATGTGTAACAGAGAGCCCCCCAAAGTATGAAGTTAGAACAGAGTGATAGATGATATACTTTGTCGAGTGTGTGTAGGGAACAAGGAACAGTCAGTCAAAAACCTGCCAACAAACAAAGAAATACAATAAAATAATATATCATAACTAAGGTAGGCATTCCCATACTCACAATACAAATGACTCAAAGCATAAATGTCGACATGCAAAGATCTATGTCAAGTAAGATAGGTCATGGCCACCAAACATACATTGTGGATCCATGCCATTGTGAATCAAATCTAAACATAGCCACCAAAAATACATTATGGATCTACGTGTTAAAGACTTAAATTTGAACACAGTCACGAGACATACAATGTGGATCTATGAAATAGTACAAACTGAATATACTACAACGCAGCCTGAATCTATCAGAAAATATCCAGGCTCTTCATCTCCACCACTCTATAGTACAAATCTAACCATGCGATTACAGGTGTTGAAGTCGAACATGGTAGAAACCACTTGATTACCAGTCATTAGTGTATATCGTTAACAAGTGCGAGGGAAATCACCTTTAATATCATTGACTCCCAAGGTACACTAGTACAATCCAATGAATGTGAATTAATGAGCTGAAGTCGAACACTCAGCGGAATCTCTTGGTCAGAGGTCAATAATGAAAACCCACTGTCGAAAGAGAGGAAACCTTCCATTGAGGCATGCAAGTTCCAAGGTACCAATTAGTTTCTAGGTCTAATTCCTGGATAATGAGTTGAAGTCAACAGAAAAAGACTCGTCACAGGAAGGCCTTAATATATCCTCCATCAATGACATGAAACAGGTAAAAAGATTTGAAGTAGATCAGAGTAACAAGTGATTTAGGACTGACTCAGGGATTGCTGACTCAATAGAAGGCTTAAAGACTGTAGACATGGCAGGCGCAATAGAAGGCTTTCTGGTTTATACTTCTTTTGAACATATTGACGACACGACAACTGTCTTGGAAAAACTGACTCAGCAACAGGGATCACATACCAATTTGTAATCTTATACAGGAGTATGATCAAGAGACGAGTGGATTTTCCAACCTACACACAAAGCGAGTGAAAGGGTATCATGTTCAAAGGTGACTCTTCCATGGAATATAGGTTTAGACACATTTCTTTCCCAATTTTTCCCCCACCATTTCTGACAAGTACCTCTTTATTTTTACACAAGCTTGAGGAGGATAACATATGCCTGAGGCGTAAGCTCATCCTTCAGATGATTCCCTCAGAGTATGTTTAATGAACCCTAAGAAGGAGTGGTTTGTTGGACACACCTACCACACTTAGAGGGGGGGGTGAATGAGTGTGGGGATCTTTTTCCCAAAACTTCCCTCTTACACAAAAACTCCTTAGTTAACATTCAACATTTATTCATTACTCATTTCTATCATTTATAATCAGTTATATGTGAATACATATCATCAACATATCATCAACAAATCATCTCCACAAGGAACACAAAGAACGCAAGATGTATGTAAAAATTTTCCTTTTATTATGGACTTCAATCTGAGGTTTTTTGTTAAGAACCAAATATCAATATAGCATAGAAAATCTTCAGAAAAAGTACTCAACGCCTTGAAAAAGAGATCATTTCAGATAATAAGCCTCTTCGAGGGGGCAACCTCCTTTTACCCCACTTAAATGTTCAAGTACAAGATGATTCAAAATGAAAATGTCTCATTGGTATATATAGGAGACTAGGAGGTATAATTACAACTAATGGCCTAAAGCCGACATAAATAAAATAACATTACTAATATAATATGCCCCAATTAAGGGGTAATGAGCCAATATTAGGGCTTAGCATGCCCCTCCCCTTGAGACAAGTGTTGTCCGCAATGCTTGAGTAACTCTGGATACTTCTATATAAAAGACTCATTTTCCCAAGTGGAATATTTAGCCAGTAGTTTCCTCCATTTAATGAGATACTCTAAAATGGATCTATTCCTCTATTGGCAAATTCTTGTGTCAGTGATGGCTTCAAGGTCCAATATGATTTTTCCTTCCTCGTCAAGTTCTGGAAATATAGTTTGAACTGGGATCTTGTCACCTATAACCTTCTTTAAGCATGAAACATGGAAAACTGGGT